>JBBBDQ010029727.1:130000-143952 GCA_037127315.1 Ascarosepion bandense | reverse complement strand
ATATATATATATATATGCTCATTCCGTTTGACACTTCTTGTACATGTACGAATGTAGAGTCAGGACATTTAATGGCTTCTTTTCAGTTTTTCTGAAGAACTGTTTTCACTGAAAATTTCTTCTTTTCTTTTTACTGAAAGTTGACATATTATTTTCTTTAATTTGTTCGTTAATTTCTTACTTTAAGGATATGCATTAATAATTTCTTTTAATAGTTCATCACTTTCTGGATATGACGATAAACTACATCCGACAGCAGGGCCTCTGATTGGAAGATTAGTGGTTTTGAGGATCGTTGAACCATCTCTTAATTGCTGTTGTTACCAGGCTCAATTTGATCCGGGATGGTAGCACCTTTTAGGGTTTCTGTTAGGGGCAAGTAGGGAGCCTTTATTCCAAGCAAAACAAAAAACTATGAAATTATAAAAGTACGTTTTCATATTAAATACACCAGTAATACATTTTTATAAAAGAAAAATGACTAAAAATAGATATTATATTAGAATTACAAAAATATATTCCATGGCAAAATGACCGAAAATACATTTTAAAGCAAAATAAGCGAAAATACATTTTATAGCAAAATGACCGAAAATACATTTTATAGTAAAATGACCAGCAATATATATCATAGCAAAAGAACCGAAACACACGTTATAGAAAAATGGCCAACACTATATATTATAGTAAAAGAACCAGGAACACATTTTAGAGCAAAATGGCAAAAAAATATTTTATAACAAAATGACCAATACACTTTATAGCAAAATGACCGAGAATACATGTTATAGAACAATGACCAACAATATATGTTATAGCAAAATGACCGAGAATATGCATTTTAGCAAAATGAACAACAATACATTTTATAGCAAACTGACCAACAATACATTTTATAGTAAAATGACCAACAACAAATTTTAAAACAAAGTGACTAAAAACATATTTATAACAAAAAGACAAACAAAGATTTTATACTAAGTTGACGAACAATAGATTTTATAGTTAAATCGCCAACAATAAATTTTATAGCAAAATGACCAATAATACATTTACTGCAAAATGACTGAGAATACATTTTGTACCTAAATGTCCAACAATACATTTTATAGTAAATTGACCAACTATATATTTTATAGCAAAATGACCAACAATACATTTTACAGAAAATTGACCAACAACAGTTTTTATCGTTAAATGACCAACAACAAATTCTATGGCAAAATGGCCAACAATACATTATATAGCAAAATGAACAACAACACATTTTATAGTAAATTGACCAACTATATATTTTATAGCAAAATGACCAACAATACATTTTACAGAAAATTGACCAACAACAGTTTTTATCGTTAAATGACCAACAATAAATTCTATGGCAAAATGGCCAACAATACATTATATAGCAAAATGAACAACAACACACTTTATAGTAAATTGACCAACTATATATTTTATAGCAAAATGACCAACAATACATTTTACAGAAAATTGACCAACAACAATTTTTATCGTGAAATGACCAACAATAAATTCTATGGCAAAATGACCAACAATACATTTATAGCAAAATGACAGCAATACATTTCATAGTAAAATAACCAACAATATATTTTCTATAATTGAAGGGACACAATTGTGATCAAAACTTTTAAATTACGGCATTAATTGGATTAACAATTTCTTAAAGAACTCAAACTATATTCCAAATTATAATTTTAACAAAAATACTGCATAAAACGCATATCACCGCATTCAGTCATCACGTCTACACAAACATAGATATGTAAAAAAGCTGAGTATTATCTATCATGCATTCAATTGTGAAAGCAGAATAATGTAAGGTATTTTTATTACTTCAAAACTCTTTATAAAATTAAATTTCGGCATTATTTTTATTACTTCAAAACTCTTTATAAAATTAAATTTCGGCATTAAAAGACCTTTAAGGTGTTGATATGCAGCTAAACAAATCAATTAACAATCAAATTCACTACGTTTAGCTTGTACAACTGTTGTTTGCAAATTATTGTTCGAAAAATGTTAATCGCTGCATTAAAATGTTGATCATCATAACCAGGGATGATATGTACAGATAAATGAATGTACATTTAGGAACCAATTGTAATGACGAATGTATCGGCCTATCTACTAATCATATGTGACAGGTAAGAATATATTTGGTGTAAACGACCACATTTCTTATTTTTGCACAGCAATGACAGCATACACAATGAATTAAAGAAGAAATATTGTTCAATGAATGGGACCTTGCCGTCAAAAATGATAGCAAACTTTATTTCGATATACCGTCTAAAATGGCGACAACATATATATTGATGTACCTACTACTGGGTACCTTTTAATGACATAAGATAAAAAATAACCCGAATCACTGAGTAACAGGAGGAAAATATTATATATATATATATATATATATATATATATATATATATATATATATATCGACCAGAAGCAAGTGGATGTCTCTAGCTACATTGATGAGTTCTGATACAGCGAAACAGACTTCTATGTGGATAACTAATATATTATGCTCTCATTACAACTGAGCTCTCTAGAGAAGAACATTTTAAAAACAGTTTCCAAATATGCGAATATGCCTGACTCTTCAGAAATGAATCGAGTTCTTTTGGTATACATGGCTTACATACAGCACGTTAAAATTTCCCTTCTCTGATTCCATGCATCTATAGCTTAAGGACTCTGACTGACACTAGATCGGTCGAGTTTCGATCCCGGCCATAAGTAAGTGGATGTGTCTAGCCACACTGATGAGCTGTGATACAGCGATACAGGCTTGTATGTGGATGACTATATATATATATATATCCTCTCTATTATAATAAAGACAGTTGTGTATTTATTTGTATATATATATATAATCTCTGACTGCATCTGTAACCGGTTCCTCTTTCTCTTTCAGTTCCTCCTATGTATCCCTTTACTCTTCTCTTATGTAGCCCCCCTTTTTTAATCATTTCACTCCAAGCAAGGCAGTACTGTCACTGATGTGCAGGGGGCTACATAAGAGAGTTAAATTTTTAGACAGAAGAAGAGTCAAGACAAAGACGAATCAGCTACAGAAAGAGAAAGGGCAAGAGAAGGATATGAACACAGGAGTGAAAACAGTTACGAAGAGAGAAAGGAAAAGAACAAGATAAACGGAGTAATGTGGAAATGGCTGAAGTTAAGTGGATAAGAGATGGGAATTGACTTTGCATTTAAATTTCTGGAGGTTGTAGCCGTCAAGAAAGCGAGTATACGGAAGGGAGTTCCACACGCGGGAAGCGCAAGAAAAGAAGCTTCTGGAGTAGAATTGTCGGTTACATTTGGTTGATTTAACTGTAAATGGGTGAGACCTTGTTGTCAGCCTGGTTGCCCGAGTAAATTTTTATGGAGGGGGCACCAGTGACCTAAGTATGTCCCTGCGCACCAGTGGCTGTACTAACTTGCATTGGGCAAAACGATTAAAAAAAACCCATCGGCCTTTATTATAATAGGGTGGATTACATGACAACACAAAGCCATATAGAGTAAGAATTAGTGATTAAAATAGTCTCGAAAAGCGGTTGGTTTCATCTCGGCAACTCGCCATATAGCAACCGATTATTACCTTTTCCAAACGCTTTGAGATGTTGTGATGTGGTTTTCGCACTGAAGGTTATAATCGTGCTATGTTGGATGTTAATCAACTTAACGTACCCAAAATGATAGGAACTTAGTAATCTCCCACTGAAAGCTGACTCCTTAGTATTCGGCTAACTGCCGACTAATATCAACTGCCCAGTAGTTCTACTGAACACCAATAGAAGTCTAAAGAACTCATATGATCTTCCCGTTAACTCTTATTAATATAGGAGGGAGAGTTCATTATCTGAGGAGTAGATATGCTTCCCCATAACAGAAGAAAAAAAATTCTCTCATGATAACCAGTATGAAGAATTGGTCTGAAATTTTTTCACATTAAAACCTGCGGAGTTTTACTCAAAATATACTTCTAATAGGTAAAAAGAAGTCATTGAAAATAATAGTGAATATATATTTGAATAACATTTAAATACACTTTACTTTTTGAGTATAAGATTGATAAACAAACAGAAAGTATTTATAACTCAAAATTATAGTAAAACAATTTTTTCTCACATATGTAGAATGATTTCAATAAGTGATTAAACAAAATATTTATAACGTAGATCTTGATAAAGGCTCTACCATATTCGTTTTTTTTTATTTCTATTTAATCATTTCACCGCAAGTAAGTTGGGATTACCTCTAATGCGCAGGAGAGTTACAGTGAGAGAAGAGACTGGGTGCAGAAGTTACTGAAGAAAGCATAAAAGTGCAAAGGGATTCACGAAGATAGAAGATGTTAAATGATGTTGCATTTAAATTTTTGGATATTTTAGCTATCACAAAAGTAAGTAAACGGAAGTGAGTTCCATAGGCGGGAAGTGCGAGAAAAGAAACTGTTGCAGTAGAAGCAGCGGTTATATTTAACTATATCAACGGTAAAAAAAGTGAGACCTAAATGCCAATCTAGTAGCGCGCTTAAATTCATGTGGACGGGGCACCAGGGTAAAAAGCTCGTCTGAGCAGTTGCCATGGAAATATTTGTAGAAAAGACAGAGGGAAGCCACATCCCCTCGGTGAGACAACTGTGCAAATTTTCAAGAAAATCGGTTCAGCCGTTTCAGAGTCTATAGGTAACGGACATACACACACAGAAACACACCCACTGACAAAGTTCCATTTATAAATAAGTTTAGATATAAAATACAGAAAAATATTTTCTGGTGCGTTGAATATCGGCTCAGACGAGAAATCGGAGATCTGAGTTCGAAATCCAGTTGAATTTGTTGCATTCACCTATGTGCAGATACCCTAGGGAAAGTTATTAATCTATCTCTTCGCCATACAGCTATGGGTTAAATAGCAAGAAAAGTTCTACAGATTTTGTTGACAACCAGTCTACCGCAGAAAGTGATGGCAACCTACAGCGGGAATATCTTCTGCCCGATCAGTCATGTCTCGAAGGAGACATGATCACCTAAGCGGGTATCACGTATGACACTTAAACGACTGAGAGAAGAGCACTTGCATCAATTGACTTTCTTGAACATCAAAAATGTAATATAATAATTCAAGACCAAGCTCTTCTATGACCTCAGCATTACCATATCGATTTATACTTTTGATACCTGGTCACTGCAAAACGGAAAAAAGATAATAAAGATCTCGATAAAGGCACTATTACAGTAGATTTTGTTTTGTTTTTATTCAATCATTTCTCCACAAGCAAGGCGGGATTTTCACTAGTGCGCAGGCGGGGGGGGGGTTATAATGAGAGAAAAGACAGGGTAGAGGGGGTATTGAGGCAAGGATAAAAGATCAACGGGATTCAAGAAGACAGAAGGTGGCATTTGACGTTGATTTTTCTTTGAGATTGCAGCTATCAAGGACGTAAGAAAACTGAAGAGTTCCACAGGCAGGAATTGCGAGAAAAGAAATTAGTCGAGTGGAGGTGGCGATCATATTTAACTATTTCACCGTTAAAAGGGTGGGACCTAGATGCCAATCTAGTAGCACGCTTAATTCAAGTGATCGAGGCTGAAGTCTTTGAAAGCAACTGTCCCAGTATCAAAGCTTGGAAGAATGTCAAATACAGATATGTAATGCCTGCTGTGAGAAAAATGGTAAATTTACATTGATTAGAAAAAAGGGCAAGAATTATTTTGCTAGTTCATCAGAAGACGAAAACAAAACTTTGCGTATAGATCCTGCAAATACAACTTTTTTTTGGAAAAGCTCACATGTCAGATCACCTAAGATCAAGTGAGAGAGGAAACTGAAACAGAACCGTTTCTTGAAAGGATTACCTTAGAAAAGAAAGGACTGGCAAAGTTGTGTTCGTACGGAGTGTGCAAAAATCTCTTTGTCATATGTTATGCCAGGATTTGTCATCGGAGGTCACAATTTGAACAACATAAGATACGCAGACGACACATTGTTGATTGCAGACACGGAAAAAACTGCAGGGCCTTCTACAGAAGATAGCTAAAGAGAGTGTCAAGAAGGGACTACAAATAAACTGCAAGAAAACAGAATGCATGGTCATCAGCAAAAGAGCAGCCCAAACTAACAAATACAGGTGGGGGTGTTAAAATCAAGCAGGTACGAAAATTCAAATATTTGGGAAGTGTTCTACCTGAAGACGAAAAGTGCTACACAGAGATCCAAAGGCGAATTGGCAAGGCAAAAAACTTGTTCCAGAAGCTGAGTAAAGCATTAAGACACAGGAAACATTCACTAGAAACAAAGAGGAGAGTACTGGATTGCTATGTCAGTTCTTCGTTATGGCAGTGAATGTTGGACAATATCAACAAAGATGGATGGAAAACCTCACGCAGCTGAAATGTAGTTCTACAGAAGGATGCTGCGGATATCGTGGAGCGAGCATGTGAGCAATGATGAGGTGTTGGAAAGAATGTAAACGAAAAGGAAATTAATAATGAGCATCAGGAAGAGACAACTGAAGCTCCTGGGACATGCAATGAGGAAGGAGGGCTTGGAGAATCTGATACTAACAGGCCAAATAGAGGAAAAAAGAGATAGGGGTAAGCAGCGGATAGCATATTTGAAGGGCCTGAACAGGTGGATGACAGAAGGGGGCTGAGAGACGTTAGAGGAGAAAGCGTGATAAGAGTCACTAGGGATAAGGAGACGTGGAAGGCCATGATCGCCTACGTCCTGAAAGGACAAGGTACATAAAAGAAGAAGAAAATGGATAAGGACACGTCTAAGATACTTAGCTAAACTTTGTAAAAATCGATTTAAAGTTTTCCGTGAACTTTTAAAAAGTTGTAAGCAAATCATTCTTCATAAACTTTATTCATTGACAACAGACGGATCGAAGACAACTGTAGAAATTATTTAAACGCCATGAATAATTTTGCGACGAAATGAATTTTGATATTGAAAAAAAAATGTATAAAAAACAGATCTATGTAAAAGGTTGACTTCAAAAGATATGACGTTCCGAAATTTTTGGCATTTTTCTTTTTGCTGACACAAAAGAACGAGAGGGAAAACAGTTCATTTTAATATGCGAATGTGGAGAATATTGATTCGTGATTAATTAAGGATTTTAATTAGGAATCTCACAAGAACATTTCTAAAGTCATGTGACGTTGAAAATTAATTGACAGCTTTTTTCTTTTACTTCAAGTGCTGTTCTGTATACAGAAGTGTGCCATAGACAATTCTCAGTAAATGTTTCTTCTTTTTACTAATTAAATTTATTCATTTATTCTTTCTCGTGCTCTCTTTCTTTTTTACTCTCTTTTCATTCGTTTATCGATTTTCTAATTTTTCTTTTCTTTGTCCAATTCATTCATTTTTTTCTTTGTTATTTTTCTTCTCTTCCTTCTTTTGTTTTACATTTTACATCTACTTTCTTTACGATTTTTTTTTTCGCAAATTTTTTCTTCCAAATTTCATTTTTTTTACTCTCGTTGTTGTCGTCTGTATTTTCTTTGATTCTTTTAATCCTTCTTTCTTTTTCTTTTCTTTTTTTTCTTTCATTTTCAAATGAATCGCATATTATTGTCTAGCACTGGTGACCAGCACGTACCAGTTTCAGTGTAAAGGATAAAAGCTGTCTAAATGTAAAGCGTCTAAAACCATAAAGAATGTATAAGTCATCTTAATTGGAAAGAGGTGTAACTCTTCAAAGGTTCTGCCCTCCGAAGAGAAAGTTTTGTGTAAAGAACGAATAAGATTTTCTTTGTTTAGATTTCGTATAGTGAATATCAGTCACCTCAAGATTTCTTTAAAAATAAAAGACCTGAAAAGCGAGATGAATAAATTTGAAATTAATAAAACGGAAAACGACCTAATGTAATAGAAAAAGAAACAAGAAAAAAGAAAAAAAACTCTAATCATTGCGGACGTAATAGAATACTTGAGCGATTCATTTTGAAGTTTATTAATAGACTTTGTTTTTGAGCGTTTAAAATTGAAACCGGAGCATGTAATTCGTGTTGCGCTTATACCGCTTTTAACTATAAGAATAAACACAAGAAAATGAAAGATTATAGTATAAATTCTAAAAAAAAAAAAAAAGATTTTGTGAATAGTAAAAATCCAAAAACATCTTTTGACCAATTAGAAAAGTGCAATATGAATAATAAACATCAATCAACAGTTTCAAAGTTTCATTTTAACACTGGCCTCAGCGAATATACAATTGATTGCAGATTCTACAGTAAGCTTTTAGGTAAAACAATTTTCCATTAATATTTGCCTATATTTCTGAGATGAGGTAGTATTTACAGTATTTACATTATTCGGACTATTGTCCTCATCTTTGTTACCATTTATACGACGTTTGATAATAGATGATTCTATTTGTCTATATTTCTGAGATGAGGTAGTATTTACAGTATTTACATTATTCGGACTATTGTCCTCATCTTTGTTACCATTTATAAGACGTTTAATAATAGATGATTCTATTTGTCTATATTTCTGAGATGAGGTTGTATTTACAGCATTTACATTATTTGGACTATTGTCCTCATCTTTGTTGCCATTTGTACGAGGTTTTGGCTGTTGTACGCACCGGCCTTCTTCAGGTGCCAGGAAGTTTGAACCGAACTCTTTATTACAATCACTGGGGTATGTGATCCTCATTTATTGCGTAAAGCCGCGATTTGAAGTCATGAGTTATCTCCCTCTAACCTTGCAAATTCCTTGTTCACCACTGCTGTAGCCTGGTATTGAACTCATAATTCTAAGAGTCAAGTCAGTAATTAACCAACGTCTATATCCACTGGACCATGTGTACTTAAGGACAACAAAGATGAGGATAATAGTCCGAATAATGTGAATACTGTAACAATTTTGCAGTATTCAAAATAAATGTTTATTCACCTGGGTTGTTAGGATCATTATTTCGTCATGTAAAGTCTGATACTGACATCCAGAGACGTACTGGGATTGTCAAAGAGGCATTCCAAAACCTAAGCTGAGTAATAAGAAATAGAAAAACTTCGCCAGAAAGAAAGGAAAATATTCCTAAACATTTGTATGGTACTGTCCTTTTGTATAAAAGCTACTGCTAGACAATTTCTTCAAACATGAAAAAGAAACTTGAAGCCGCAGAAATGCTGTTCTACAGAAGGATGCTGAGGATACAATCGAGCGAAAATGTGAACAACAACGATGTTTTAGAGAAAACAGAAACAAAAAGAAAATAACAATGCTGAGGTTACTGAAGCTCGTAATGAGTAAAGAAGGCTTAGAAAATCTGATACTCACAAGGCTGATTAAAGGCAAGAAAGAGAGAAGAAAATAACGGATAACATACTTAGTGAGCTTGAGTAAATGGATGGCGAAACAGGATTTTAGGAGAAAGACAAAATTTATCAATTTAAATGCAATTGACATCTATTTACTTGATTCCCATCCACCTCTTATCCTTTTCTTCGACATCAAATGTAGCTCATTTTTTTTTCTCTCACTGTAAGCACCTGCGCTTCAGCGGCAGTCCTGCCTTGCTTGGGGTGAAATGATTATAAAAAATATTTATTAACACTACATTACACATCGTGTCTAACAGCTGATACACTAAATATATACATTCGCCGAAGCACTGTTTAACTCAGCCGACCCTTAAGACAACTATGTAGGTATTCATGTCCTCTGCGCAATTTTATTATAGTAATGCCAGTAATATTTTATAGGATTTGATGTTAATTTTAGTAGACCCGACGAATTTTAAGTATTCGCTAAGTGATTTCAATACAATATACTCTGCCTATCGGTGATTGTTGTAGATTGTTTGCTATACAACGCACATTGAGGAATATTACGTTTATTAGCTCAATTTACTATATAGTCAATTAATTGCCATAAGTGATGCACGCCTGGATGATCATGTATCGAAAGATAAACGACTGACTGGTTGCTGACCATGGTTATAGAACCCAATCTATTCTGTTATTTAACCCATAACTGGAGGGAAGAGACGGATTAATACCTTTCCCAAGGGTATTTTTGCGTAAGTGAATTCAAAAGATTTAACTGGAATTCGAACTCGGTTTCCCGATTTGTCGTTCGGGAAAAGATAAAGCCTTGCGGAGAACTGATACTCTTCGTAGCCCACTAGTAAAGGAAATATTTGTTTCTCCTTAAAAGGAGGACGTAATTTCAGCTTCTGACGGAAGCACGTTTGTTTTTCAAGGTTTCTCGTATGCATAGGCTGACATAGCAATACAGACTGTTTAATATAAAAATAAAAAAATGGAGTGCCTATTTCAAACATATATATTACTTAATTTTTGGAAATAATATGACTATATCTCTGGTGTAATTTAATTATTGGGCAATTGATTATCCCACAGTAGGTTACCATTACTTTCTGCGGTAGACTGGTTGCCAGCCAAGGCTATAGAACCCAATCTGTCCTTTTATTTAACCCATAACTGGAGGGCAGAGACGGATTAATACCTTTCCCAAGGGTATTTGCACATAAGTGAATGCTATGAATTCAGCTGGAATTCGAACTCGGCTCCCCCGATTTCTCGTTCCGAGCCGATATCCACTGCACCACAACGCACATCAGTAGACATTTGTATTAAAAAATTTTCATTACAATTATATTGTAGAATTTTTGAATTTTTCTCATATAGAAGAATATTACGTTTATTGTCTCAATATACAGGCAAATGTTTTGACTTTATGTAGTTTTGAGACAGGTTATCGTATACCGTAGTCCAACTTAATTTTCAGGTAGGCCCACATTGGAGGTCACTGCTAACCTACCGTATGTGTTTTTTTTTTTTAATCATTTCATCCCGAGCAAGGCAGAAATGCCACTGATGAGCTGGGGGCTACATAAATGTAAAAAGATTAATTAGAAAAGAGTGAGGAGTACAAACTAGTTAGAAAGGAGCAATAGAAAGATGAGAATGCAGGTGCGATAACAGATACATAGGTGGAGAGAAAGGGAAGGTTATACGGGGGTGGGGAGAGAGCTAGAGTCCAGTAGATAAGTACTGACATTGCATTTAAATTTCTGGATGTTGTAGCCATCAGGAAAGCAAGAATATGGGAGAGAGTTCCACAGGCGGGAAGTGCGAGAGAAGAAGCTGCAGGAGTAGAATTGTCGTCTGCATTTGGCTAACCTGACTGTGAATGGGTGGGACCCAGTTGCAAGTCTGGTTGCACGAGTAAACACCTGTTGAGGAGGCACCAATGACAAATTCGTCCGAGCAAAAGCCATGAAAGTTTGCGGTGGGGGTCGACTTATATGGTAGGTATAGGACGAAATCAAAATTTTAAAGGAAAAAATTCTTCCAGTTGACTTATACGTCCACCCAAACTGTACGCTGTAATTTATGTTAAGTATTCATCGAATGTTTTTCTTTCATTCATCTTTTACTTTATTGTCGAGAAAAATATGCAATTTTATTTCTATTTCTGCCGTCAATACGATGATATCGGTGTATCTATTTGTTTTATCTGTATAAAATATTTAATAATGAATCTGGATAGTACTTTTTTCCTGTTTTTTAATACTTTGCTTAGCTTTTCGGTGGCATCTTTCGCTATTTCAATGTTTTTTCGGATTTCCGTACTACATTTTTCTTTCTCTCTACATTTTACCTACGTAGGGGGATTGTACCGATTACTTGTCAGTGATGGAGAAGGGGGTGTGAGTGAGAGAAACCTATGAATTCTAGCATTTGCAGACTCATGTTTTTCCGAGGCGAATATTAACGTTGAAGAATTTTAAAAGTAGAAACTCATTTTCTTTTTACTAGAAAATTTCATCTTTTTACTAACTACTTATTCGTCAGTAAACGGGCCTATAAAATGTATCACCGCATCCTTCCTCGTTTTTGTTTTTTCTAAGACTTGTGATCATTAAATGACCCTGTAAGTCATATAGTACTTAGGGCACCTCGGTCTGGTGTAATGGTTAGCAAGTATGTCTCGCTAGAACCTGTTACAACTGAGTAGTGAGTTCGATCCTTACTGGGCGCCCCTTTCAGACTTGTGTCAGAAAATTTACTATATAGTCAGATAATTGCCATAAGTAATACACGCCTGGGCGATCATGTCTCGAAAGATACACAACTGACTGGACAGAAGATTATCCCGGTTGACTGGTTGACCAAGGCTATAGAACCCAATCTATCCTGTTATTTAACCCATAACTGGAGGGAAGAGACTGTTTAATACCTTTCCCAAGGGTATTCAACTAGAATTCGAACTCGGCTCCACGATTTCTCGTTCCAAGCCGATGCTGCACCACAATGCACATCCTTCTCTATAGTACTTTATTAATACTATACATTTCCGACAGTTCAGTTGTGCTTGTGTTTTAATTAGTACATACGTTTTTTCAAATTTATTAATTTTAACTTATTCCCTACTATATTACAAATGTAATGTTAAATTCCTTAAAGGTACTGGAACAAGAAGTATAATCTTGATTATATGATGAACTATGACGCGGTTACACGAACGGGAGTTAGCAAGCAAAAGAGTAGTGTGCTCGACACCGCAGTAGCTGGTCTTCAAGTCGTCTATTACAACGGTGTTCTTCCTCACCCACGCTGTGAATTTTGATCCTGAGGAAGGCACGTTGAAATCCTGCCGGCAGTCTCTTTACCACGTTAGCCAGACCGGACGCGCGTGCACAATTGGGTTAATAAGAACGGCACCAAAAGCAAATAGAAGAACTCCTGAATGAGTTGCAGAAAAAGGCTTTATATACAAAAAAAAAAAAAGCAAAAACAAAAACAAAAACAAAAAAACCCCAAAAAACAAAAAGAAATAGAATATAATACTCTTCAAGTTCTTATCCTTACAACGGAGCGAAAGTTTCCAATGAAGAGTAATGTTTGTCTTCTCAACATTAATTCAAATTCTCGGTTGGTAACGTTTGTCACTCCAATCGGAGTTTTTATGTTGTGACGATTCAAAACGTCTTATTCAAGTTTTCCACCGAAGCTTTACGGAAACTGCCAAAGATGGGTCTTTGTGACGGTGACATTAAATTCGTTTTGTCTGCTTTAGCTCGGCACAGAGTACCACAACTACTTTTGACTTTAACTCTTTTCGGCCTTTTCTGTTTCTTTACATCTTCTGCCAGGACTCTATTGGAGGCGCGTTATTTGATATTAACTTATTTCGGTCGATTGTGGCCCTCTAGTTGGGAACCATCTGTCGCTTTGTCGTTACATCTCGACTGTCCCCAAGTCTCGAGCGAGTTCATGTGTGACTCTGCTCCCGAGTGTCGAGCGAGCAAGTCTGACTTTGGATCTTGGAGGCCTTATTTTTATGCATGTCCCAGATTCTCTTTGGAGGTGCATGACTGACAAGGGTGTCCATGTCTTTAGCCAATTAAATTACTTTCGCCTCCACATTTTGATGTGGGGCTATATCATTCTCTTGGTTTAACCAATGAAGTAACAATATTTCTTAATGATATCATTTCCTTTTCTCTTTTTCTCTTTTAATTACATAATTTATTTTTCTGACTTTAGAATCTGTTCTCAGTAATAATTTTGAGGATTTAACCTTACCTGTATTCCTCAAAAGTTATGACAAGCCTGAAACAATATTCTAGCTAATGTTTATTTTTCGATTTTACCAGCTGCAAAAGCTTTATATCACAATATGAGGACCCCATCTGACCTGTCGCTTTACATCTGCAAAAATGTTTTGATCAATTCACCTTCCAGCGAGTTTCCAAGATTTAAAAAAATTGAAATATGTATTTTTTTCACAATTTCTTAGCCGCGTTCATATTGCGATAGATAATAAACAATTTTATCATCTATTAGACGTATTTTTCCCTTCACTCATACGGTAATCTGCAGAATTAACAATACCACTAGTAATAATTTCTTGCGCTT
>JBBBDQ010029727.1:122500-125000 GCA_037127315.1 Ascarosepion bandense | reverse complement strand
CGTTTAATTTACGCAGACAACCATTTCATTGAATATTTTCAGTAGTATCATAATTTTTGTTCACTTTCGAACAACAGGGCCCACTGTACACGCAAGCAAATTTAAATCTTGAGCAATTTTTTGATACCCCTTTGTGCAGCTTTATAATCTTCTATCGCATATCATTTGACCATTATTTTGTTTTAACCATTTTAATATGTTAGATCGCGGGACAGTGTAGTGTACCAAACCTGTTATCACTAATTGCTGGCGTGCTTCTTTCATACATACAGTGGCTTGCAAAAGTATACACCCCGCTTTGAAAATTTATATATATTGTGTAATGTAACAGGGAAAAACACATCTTTTCAATTCTAATGATTGTTATATAATAAGCAGATCCATGACACTTACTTTTGATATAAAAATAACATTTAAAAAATTTCACACTTAAAATCATATATCTTAGAATAATGTAATTGCAAAAGTCTACACCTCCCCAGATATTATACTGTGTTACTACGTAGTTTAACATTGATGTATACAATCCAGAACAATCAAAAGTATCATGTGCGTTCTACTCTAACAAACAAACATGGCCAGTTTATTATTTTGCTATATAAGGTGATTTAACTGCCTGTGAAATCATTATGGTTTCTTGGTATTCTTAGTCTTTGGACTCTGTAAATGCAAGGTGTCCAACTCGCGAAAGAAAATGGGCAAGCCTCTGTCTAAGGAACTTAAAAACCTTATCATTCAAAAATACAAAAAAGATAATGGCTGTAAAAAGATAGCAAAATTGCCCCTAAGTACTGTTAAAATTGTAGTTAAGAAGTGGTTAGTGCTCAAAACCACTGCTACCCTACAAAGATCTGGGAGACCGAGCAAACTTACGAGAAAATCAAAATCAAAACGGATCCTGGAGGCAACCTTCGACTCTAGTGCAACACTAGAAGCCTTGAAAACTTCAGTTTCAAGTACTGGCACAGGTGTCTATGCATCTACACTTTCCAGAGTATTGCACCGGTCTGGCCTGTAACTAGAAAAAAAAGCCCCTTCTGAAGCCTATGCACAAGCAAGCTCGGCTAAACTTTGCCAAGTCACATTAAACATTTCATAACCATATAGCGAAAGATTGTGTGGTCAGATGAAACCAAAGTCGAGTTATTTGGAAAAAATACGAAACGCAATGTTTGGCGGAAAAAAGCACTGCTCACCAAGCTCACAACACATCCCTACTGTAAAGCAAGGCTTTTTGGGCTGTTTTTCAGCTGCAAGGCCTGGAGAGCTGGTAACCATTCAAGACGTTATGGACAGTGTCAAGTACCAAGAAATATTAGAGGTAAACCTGCTGAAGTCTGCTAGAGCTCTGCGCTTGGTCGCAAATTCAAGTTTCAACAAAATAATGACCCTAAGCATGCGAAAATGCACAAAAGCTTGGTTTGCGAGCAAGAAAATCACAGTTCTGGAGTGACCCAGCCAGTCTCTAGACCTCAATCTTATAGAAAATTTATGGCGAGATCTAAAGCTGGCTATGAACCGATGTTCTCCATCCAGTCTGACACAGCTCGAGAAGTTCTGCCAAGAAAACTAGCAAAAACTGTCAGCAGACTACTGCAGCAAGCTCGTGGAAGGCTACCCGAGAAGTCTGCAAGCTGTAACTGACGCAGCAGGATCATCCACAAAGTATTAGCTAAAGACATTCCAAAGGGGATGTAGACTTTTGCAAAGACATTATTCTAAGTTATATGATTTTAAGAATCTGTGTGAAATTTTAAAAATATATTTTTTATATCAAAGAAAAGTGTCATAGTTCTGCTTATTATGTAACAATCATTTGAAAAATTTTGTTGTTCCCTTATATAAAATATATAAATATTCAAAGTGGAAGTAGACTTTCAAAAGCCACTGTATATCGAAGACAACCTGTGATTTATTGAAGTAAAAAAAAAAAAAATGGCAATATTTTTAAATACTTTTTTACTGTATTATTTGTATGGGTGTTTTGCATCCAGTCAAATTGAAAAATTGTTAACAAAAGTAGATAAAAAACAATGTTTTTCAATTTACTGTGTATTTAGTTAGATTATTCATTAAAATATTTGAAGTAGATATAATTCAAATTGAGCAATTTTTCATTCTTAAATTTATAAGAATACGTTGTGTTAAATACTTTTTCTACTCACTATATATATATATATATATATATATATATATATATAGAGCTACACCCACACCCACACACACACACACACACACACATATATATATATAGTTAGTGTATCGAGGCAGCAAATAATTTTCTAAACATATACTGTTAAATATGAGAGACAATGAATGTCTATTATGTTTGATCATGAGCAGTTCTAAACGTCGTATTTTGGCTTTAATTTCTGTTGAAAATAAAGACAAAAATTCTCCAACATTTGGATATTTTTTTAATTTATTTGGTTCTAAGCTTTCGGCTCACATGAGCCATCTTCAGAGAGGTTATTAAAACGGTAATACAATAACATCCACC
>JBBBDQ010029727.1:52500-120000 GCA_037127315.1 Ascarosepion bandense | reverse complement strand
GGACCATGGATTAGTTTCAAAGCTTCCATTACACCCGAGCAACGCCGGGCTATCCTGCTAGTCAGAAAATAAAAATAGAAGAAATAGAAAAATGTTATGGATGATTTTATAATAGTGGTTCTCGATATTAGTTTATTAATTCATTAAATTAAGAATTATGATTCTGCAGAGGATCTAAGGGAACCATGAAATTTTCACGGGTGTTTTTATGGTAGTGGAACTCGATATTACCTTATTCAGTTGTGTCGCATAATGCAGAGTCCTGTTACTATGCATAACTTCTTCCAGCAGCCACCCTCTTAACCCGAAACTTAACATACACACGAGATTATATACATAAATTTACACATAAATATATTTATTTTTATAAGTAAAACAAAAGTCATTCTTGATAATGGCTAAACGTATAGTTAAAAGTGCTCGAAAGTACAGAACTTTTGAACAGTTCTTATATAATTTGACTTCTGAAAAAAATCATAAGGACACATGAAAAACTCTAGAAAAATTAATGGTAATACATTATCTGTCATTTTTAAGGAAACCTGCATGAAAGAGAGTTTGTTGCCCAAATGCACAATTTTTATATACAGTTGTAGATATTTCCTGTTTGGGGTGAATTTAAGAAAATAATTTAAATTAAATCCTTCTTCGTTATTTTTAAATAATCCTTCATCGAATTATGATACAGAATGCCAATTGTATTACAAAAAGTTAAAATACCTCTAACACACACACACACACACACACACACACACACACACACACACACACACACACACACACACAATTTAAATTTCAATTTTAATCTTTTGTCTACATGTAATCTCAGAAGATTTAATTTTTTTACTCGTGGTATTAAAAAGCAGTAACTTAATTTATAAGATTCAATTTCCATGAGCATCAAGTGAACTTGAATTCAAAACTATTAAACTGTCAGTTCGTACAATAAAGGAAGTTAAAAAAGGTGTTGGGTATTACCTATTTATTATACATTAATATTTCGAGATCAAAGTCTCATCCTCAGAATGGCAGAGGAGCGTGTTTTTGATCTGGAAATATTAATATATAATAAATAGGTAATACCCCAAAACTTCTTTACGTTCCTTTATTTTACTAAACGCATTGTGACAGCCTTCAAGACCATACACCATATAGATATATATGGTGTATGGTCTTGAAGCAATCGGAGTCTAACCGTACTGATGAGCTGTGATACGGCGAAACAGATCTGTCTGCGGATGACAATATATATATATATATATATATATATATATATATATATTGTTAAATATAAGAGACAATGAATGTCTATTATGTCTAATCATGGCTATGTTTTTCTAAGAAATGTTGTTTAATTGAACTCTGATCAGAAAGGTGACAGGTAAGTCTACAGGAGAGCGTGGTTGTTGACTTACCTGTCACCTTTCTGATCAGAGTCCAATTAAACAACATTTCTAAGAAAAACATGGTCATGTAGGAAATATTAGACAGATTTTAGTCAACAATACAATAATACTCACTCATACCCACAGTAAAAAGAACCTTCAGATATTGGAGGCCATCTACATTAAATCAAAACAACACACACTTAATAAAATCACGTTTAAATCTGGTCATAACACATTATATTACATTTAAATATATGGTTCTGTTATCATTTCAAGTTCTCACGCGGTGTGACGTCATAGAACCGCATTACAAATTTACGAACTGCGTTTGCTCTTTTTGGTAACTGTTATAGTTGCTTAGTAAAATTTTATGTCAACACAAGACAAAATCGTCGCTGATGGTGGATGTTTTTGTGCTAACGTCCCTGTAACCTCTCTGAAGATGGCTCATGTGAGCCGAAAGATTAGAAACAATACAATAAAAAAATATCCAAATGGAGAATATTTGCTTTTATTTTCACCTGAAATTAAAGCCAAAATACGATGTTTTGAACGGTTCATGATTAAACATAATAGACATTCATTGTCTCATATATTTAACAATATATTTTTAGAAAATTATCTACTGCCTCGATACAATATATATATATATATATATATATATATATATATATATATATATATATATATATAAAATAGCTCTGTTCATACTATATTAAGAACAGTTTTATTAACACCTGAATAATAGTACTATACATATGTGCAAACTCATATATATGTTTATTAATTCACGTCACTATATATGTATATATATATATTCATTTGGAAACGATTTAATTCGCGACGTAACAGGGATCTTTTATGAACGCACAATTTTAAAAATTAGGAGAATTTACTTAAAGGTCTTATAAACTTTTTCCCATGTTTGTATGATCGCAATAGGTATTTATTGTTATGGTTACACATTCTTTTTATAATCATATCGCCACAAGCCAGACATTTTACTGCCACTGTTATGCAGGGGTTATAAGAAAGAGTGACAGGTTATAGGGGGTGTCAGGAAGCGGGTAAGAGAAAGATGAGAATACTGATGAAAGTGGAGTGGACGAAGAAAAGAGCATGAGATAGAGGATGCAGGTTAGTGTGATAGGAGATGACTATTGACTTTATATTTAAATTCCTGGAGGTGCAAATAAATGGAACTGAATTCCACAGACGGGAAGTGCGAGAAAAGAAGATGTTAGAGTAGAATTTGCGTTTATATTTTATTGGTTTCACGGTAAAAATGTGGGACCTAGTTGCTAATCTTGTGGCTCGGGTAAATTCATATATAGTGGGCACCAGTGAGTCGAAGCTGTGAAAGTATTTGTAGAAGAGTCACAGGGGAGCCACACTGCGCCGGTTAGAAACTTGGACATTTCTGTTGTTTCATTTAGTAATTCATTTTTGTCTGGGAACAACATAATGGCCAATTTTTCCTCCTGGCATGATAAGCATATTTTACTCCCATTGTAAGTTTTGGCTACTTTTACTATACCCCAATTTATAACGGGGTGCGTTTCATACTTCAGTTTTAATTTCCTCACGTGGCCAGCCAGTTTTGTACAATTTTTTACGTTGCGAAATAACAAAATGAAAAATATTAAAAAATTCTACAATATAATTGCATTGAACACTTTTTAATACAACTGGGTACTGGTAAAATCTAATTATGAACAAGAACTAATCAACTAATTATATATACACTACCGGCTATAATTATTAGGCAACTAGAGTTTTTAAAAGAAATGATGTATTTCATATTATTTTTTACTATTTATTGCCAAGTGGATATTTCTAAATGAAAATAGAATTGTTCATTGTTAATACTGCACAATAACATGTGCATCAAATGAATTTATAAATATTTAATAATTACCTATATTGCAGTTTTATCAATGAAAGAATGAAGAACATTTAGGGTGATTCGGACGAGTTCAAGTGCTCTCTTCCCTCTTCTTCTTATTTAGGATGATTCGGACGAGTTCAAGTTTGCTTCCTTGCCTTGTAAAATTTTGCAAAGTAATAATAACGAAAGAACCATTCTATTTTCATTTAGAATTATCCACTTGACAATAAATACTGCAAATAGTATTAAATATATCATTTTTTAAAAACGTTGCGGCCTAATAATTATGGCTGATAGTAAGAATTTAAATGCTATGTCATATACACATCTCTTAACAACTTGACTCTAGTCCTTTCTACACCACCCTGTATATCCTTTCCTTTCTCTCCACCTTTGCAACTGTCATCACACCTGTATTCCCACCCTTCTCTTGCTCCTTTCTAACTGGTTCGTCCATCTCTTCATTCTCTTCTAATTAATCTTTTTACTCTTATGTGGTGGCCCCCTGCATATCAGTGGCGTTACCGCCTTGCTCGGGGCGATACGATTATATATATATATATATATATATATATATATATATATATATCCGAGTGAATACAGAACGAAGAAAGAATTCTTACAACGTCTAAAACATTAATTTAAAACAGTGCTCGATATATAATATATAGAGCTGTGAATATATCTAATCTAAATCTAAACTTATTTATAAATGGAACTTTGTCTGTGTCTGTGTGTGTCTGTGTGTGTGTATCCGTTACCTATAGACTCCGAAACGACTGAACCGATTTTCTTGAAAATTTACACAGTTGCACCATAAGCTAGGTTTTGTGTCGGGGTACCCCCCGATAAATATCGAAAATCGAAAATCGAAAAAATCACGTTATAGGAGGAGTGGTCCGATTTTAATCAAATTTCATACACTCATAGACAAAGACATAAGAAACGATATTCAGAAGTTTCAATGTTGCAATTTTATTCTTGGATGACTTATTTGACTCCGATATTGGAAATCGATACCCCGATATCCTACCGGGTCTGATCAAAATAAGTTTTCAGCCCTTTTACTTTAGTTTTGCTTCGGGTTTGGCTCTAAGCAGGTATAATTGTAGTTCTTAGTCTTAGCCATGATACCATTTACTCAGAGGACGAAGTTAGCCCTTACAATTCAGTTTACGACGAAAAAACTTATTTGATATCGACACCAGGAAATCAAAATTTGACTTACATCCATTAATTTTTCTTTCAGTCCACGGTTTCGCTTTAACTGGAAACAATTATTGCTTTTTACGTCTTTCGTACTAACATCCAAAGAGTCTGAGCTCCATGACCATGGATTAGTTTTAAAGCTTTCATTACACCCGAGCAACTCCGGGTTATACTGCTAGTATATATATATATATATATATATATATATATATATATATATATATATATATATGAGAAAAATGAAAAATGATTTAAGTAAGTATTTGAAATATTTATTTAGAGGGTTTATATTTTTTACTTCTTTGCGATAGTCAATTATTTTAGGAGCTTTTTATAGGTTCTTTTTCGTCCAGAACGATCGTATATATATTGTTATCAACAAAATTCCTACGTTTTTATAATTGTTCAATTATCTTGGGATTTATATCATTTGATTTCATAAGGAAACTTTTTTTGAAGACATCCTTCAAGATTTGATCGTTGATGTGACGGCTGCTAGCCAATCACATAAATGTTCGCTAAATTCCTTCTCAGTCTTTTACAAAATCCATAATTCACTCTTACATTTGACGCAGTAGTGTGAAATTAGATTAATTTGGACAAGTCCAGGGCATCTATTCAACCCTTAAAGAGTGATTCACGCGTGAAAGCCAATTGTGTTCTAGAATTTGCAGAAACCGGAATGGAAGAAAGAACTGAAAAGATTATTGGGGAAAAAGTTTTGTGTTTCAAGGAAAACACCTGAGCGCCTACGTCAGTCTTCGTAGAATGATATTTCTTTGAATTTCTCGGAGCCAATGATGCAAAAGAATAAGGATGCACTAAGAAACCCTTACTGCAGTGATGGGTAACACTTCAGAGATGGTATCACGCTGATACAGAAATTCAAAAAGTCTTTCAAAAATGAATGACGGAAGTAATTTCTGCCGAGGATTGTCGAGCCCCATAGAAAATTTGATATCAAGCAAACATAATTAGAAGTGTTTTATTATTTTACACTGATATGCAAAAGGTTAGAGAATAGCTTGAAAATATCGTAAAGGTCACATTTTATCCCGGCGAAATGAAATAATTGGATGTGGTATCGATTCCAGGTTATCGGAAGATATCAGCAGAAATGTTGACCCATGTCGTCTCAATAAACGCCAATACTTATTGTTGTGCTGGCACGAAGTCATAAGTCATCGTAACCGAGATTTTCAGCATGTTCGCTTTTTTTCATTTGGTCACACCAGAGAATGAGCTTTTTGTCAGAAACTCAATAACTGTCCATAATTATTTATATATATAAAAGGCAATCTGTGAGTCTGTGTGTGGCTGTAACCTATGCACACCTACATTTTTTAAGCTACGCCATTCAAACTTTCTAGGGACACATATCTACAGGGAAGCCAGGTCGACACATACTTTTTGAGTTTAAGTTCAGCAACTTTCCCTTTCGCACTTTTGGTAAATGCAGCCGATTTTTTACATTTGCTCTGTAAAATATCTAAGATCTACAATGGCTGCTAAATTACGTCACAGAAATCAAATCACACGTGTCAAACGTGACTAAAAAATGAGCCTTTATATTTAATTTTATTCTGACGTTTTAAAAATTCATTTAATAAAAAAAAAATGTGAATATTTTTCCCCGTAATTTTGAAACAAAAGAAATATTAAAAAAAAGTATTTTTCAAAAAAAATATGTAAAAGAAAAAAATGTCAGTGGTTAATTTAATTATTTAAGTTTTTTTTTTCAGATTTAATATTTCATATTCAGAAAATAAAATTAAAAAAAAAAAAGCATTAATGTAACTTTTTCCTCTAAAATTAAATGTCTGCACTTTAAAATGTTCTTCGAAAATTTCTGAACTGAGATCGAAATAGTTTTTCTATTTCTAATTTCAGTAAAATAAAATAAATAATTTTTATTTTTGTGTTAAATTCATTTAGTCAACAAAAATGTAAACATTTTTTCCCGTAATTTTGAAACAAAAACAAACACAATGTTGTTTACAATATCACACAAAACATCAAATCACATTTTCGCAAAACAAAAGAAAATAGTTGCATTTAATGGAATTTTTTAACAATTTTGAAACATCAATTTTTATATAGTTATTTTTTTTATATAACCGAGTCTTACCATAAACATGTTTTGAGTTGCACGGGCAACGCCGGGCTATGATGTTTGTCTGATATATGAAGCAAATAAATAAAAAATATGTCAGAGTTAATTCATTTCGTAATGTATTTCGAATATATATATATATATATATATATATATATATATATATATGTGTGTGTGTGTGTGTGTGTGTGTGTGTGTGTGTAGTTAGGCAGCAAACTTTCTTTTAGACATGTCAGATTAAATAAATTGCAAACATCGTGTCTTCTTATTCTTAATAAAATCGGTTCGTAATCAGGGATAATTTTTCGTGTATTATAATTGAAAGATGTCCGAAATGAGCTGTAACGTTGACAGATGTTACCATCATTCATTTCTCAAAGTTCCCAAGTACTTTAAATCTTCTTCTGAGATCATCATCAGGGGTGTGAGTTTTCCAAGCAACATAATTTCTGTTTGAAATAAACCAGAGTATTTTGCTTACTGGAAATAGTAAATGTAATCATTTAGCTTTCAATTAAAACTAAAATAAAAGTTTCAAGAAAACTTTTTCATTTTTAAAAAATCAGTTTAAAAGTAACCATGCAGTTTTTTTCGCGATTTAGTGGAGGTACCTATTTAGTGAAATGCCGATTAACGCCAAGTAACAATAAGTTTGCTATGAACAATGTCTTCGTATTGACTATTGTTGTGGAGTAGTTTTCGCCCTGAAGGTTATAATCGTACTATGCCGGTTGCAAATCGACTTTAGGTACCCAAAATTTTAGGAACTTAGTAATCTTCCACTGAAAGCTGACTCCTTAGTATTCGGCTAACTGCCGACTAATATCAATTGCCTAGTAGTTCTACTAAACTCAAATAAAAGTCTAAACAACTCCTATGAACTTCCCAAGAACTTTCTGTTAACTCTTATTGATATAGGAGGGAGAGTCCATTATGTGAGGAATAGGTGTGTTTCCCCATAACAGTTGTCATGTTGCAAAATCACATTGTCGTATTCCAGCTCGTATAGCGGCCAAAGATTCGAACCATGGATATTTGACCAATGTTGATGGATGGCCGGGCGTACTTCACGATCTTGTACGCTTAGGGTTATCGTAGCGTATCCACTTTTTATCGCCGATGCATAAAACCTTTCCATTATCTGCTGTTGAAGCAGCTGTTCAAATGTGACAAGACGGCGTTCGACGTCTCTCGGCTTCAAATCGTACGGCATCCTTGCTTTTGAATTCTTCCTAATGCTTTCAAACATTTTGAAACTGTTGTATGATCAACTCCTAATGATTCTGTGAGTTCAGCTTGTGCCGGACATAAATGTTCGTGAAGTAATTCTACCGATTCTTCGTCTTCAAAATCTTTCGGTGCACCAGAGATTTCTTTATCTTCCACAAAAGAAATATTATTTTTGAATTGTCTAAACCAATTTCTGCATCATTTTTTATGACAGAGCATGGTCGTTGTAAGTCTCAACGAGAATTGTGTGCTTCAGCAGCAAGGTTGTTTTGAATAAAGTAGTGTAGTAAAATTTCCCGCAAATACACTTTCTTTGGCTCGAAATCCGACATATTTAAATTTATGAAAGACAAAGTTGTTTACATTTCGGCGAAATGAAATATACTGATTTCCATGGCTGCTTATAGTCTTTTATTATGCATTACACGCTCTCAGTTCTGGGAGAGCCATCTGTTGGGAAAGGGTGAGAACTTATTCAAGGTCCTAGTAGATCCTAGTTGTTATTCGCAAACTATCCTATTGATTTTTAAGCGATTAACGTCAACGTTGTCTACTGTAACGAGTTTATTTACTTGTTTTTTAAATGTTTCTGTGGGTTTTTCCTAATGTAATGAATTTCGTTGTATTATCTGTCTTTTAAAATTGAGCGAAAGCATGACATAAAGAGTTTCTCATGCTAACAGCGATAGTGTTGCTATTATATTCGCTAAAAGGAGTTTTCGTATGACAGGCAAATAGTTTCCGAAGAATAGGTCTGGTTTTTGGAGGTGGTATTACCGGGTATTTGTCGACACAATCACGAATTATGTTGATTGTTTTTTCAACTGGGACATTAGTAAGAAGACATTCGACGTCCAGTAAAGCTAGAGTATCACCGATGGGACTTACTGCTTTCAAAAGAAGGCGTTGGTTGATGCTGTGCTGTAATTATTGGGTGTATATGGAGTAATTATTTGGTAAAGGACTTTCGATAGTTCGTATATACGTGTAGGTATTTAGAATATGATAGGTCGAAAAGGAAGATCTGGTTTATGGGTTTTTATATTACAGCTGAAATGATGTTGCGGATATCATGGATCGAGCACGTGAGCAATGATGAGGTTTTGGAAAGGATGGAAACGAAAAGGAATTTAATACATCAGGAAAATACAGCTAAAGTTCCTGGGACATGCAATGAGGAAGGAGGGCTTGGAGAACCTGATACTAACAGGCCAGACAGAGGGAAAGAAAAACAGGAGAAAGCAGCGGATAACATACTTGAAGGGCCTGATCAGGTGTATGACAGAACTAGGGGTGCGAGATGTTACAGGAGAAAGCGTGCTAAGAGCCACCAAGGATAGGGTGACTTGCAAGACCATGATCCCCTACGTCCTGAATATACAGGGCACATAGAAAAAGAATATATATGCCAACGGTTTATAAGAAATTATAATGTGGGTATAAAATGGGAAATCAATTTTACATTATAATCAATATATAAGCTGAGCCCTCATTTTGTGGCCATGCTACTTTCTATACATTTACATTCTAGATTTATGGGCTTGAGCTAGTGGATGACAGAACGGAGGTTGCGTGGTGTAACAAGAGAAAGCGTGCTAAGAGCCAACACGGACAGGGTGACGGGGAAAGCCATGATCGTCTATGTCCTGAGAGGACAAGTCACATAGAAGAAGAAGATGTATATATATATATCCTGGTTTGTAGTCGCAACATATTCTGTTGATTTTTAAGCTATTAACGTCAACGTTGTCACTGTAATAAGTTTATTTACATGCTTTTAAAATGGTTCTGTGCTGTGAGGTTTTTTCTTAAGCTGGTGAAACTCATTGCGTTATCTGGAATGGATTTAGTTTCCGGTTAAAATCTTGTCCGTTGAGAACGACGTATTTAACTAATAGTGAGCATCAGGAAAATGCAGTTAAAGTTCCTGGGACATGCAATGAGGAAGGAGGGCTTGGAGAACCTGATACGAACAGGTAAAAGGGAAAAGAGACAGGGGAAAGCAGCAGATAACATATTTGAAGTGCCCTGTGTAGGTGAATGACAGAGCGGGGGTTGCGTGGTGTAACAAGGGAAAGCGGGCTTAGGGTCACCACGGATAGGGAGATGTGGAAAGCCATGATCGCCTACGTCCTGAAAGGACAAGTCACTTAGAAGAAGAAGATGTATGTATATATATACCGGTTTGTATTGTAAATGGATTTTAGTTTCCGATTATAAAACTTGTCCGTTGAGAACGACGTATTTAACTTTGTTTTATGAATGCTAGTGTTCGAATTTTCTTTGGAGCTCCACAGTTGCGACCATGTACCAAAACAAATTTAATAAATATTTAAATTTGACACAACTAGAGAATATTTTGGGACATGCTTTCATGAGAATATTGCAGCGAAGAACTAGTTTTGTGTGCATCCATCTGAATTTCGTTTCATTTATGTAAGGATTGGTGTTGAGATGATAGTCACGCAGAAAGCGAGGTAGCACTCGATGGAGAAATGAAGAGTTCTATTTCAAAAGCACTTGGGGGATTACTTCGCTGCCCACAGAGCGCATATGAGCGGCCATACATAAAGTGAATGATGTCAGGCATGAAAATGGGAAGAAAAGATATAAGCATATAACAGCCATTCTGTTGGATGGAACAAACTGGAAAAGAATTATAAATTTGGTGAGAAGGGTTCAAGGTCAAATAATGTCTGTCTATCTATCTATCTCATTCTGTTCATATCTATGTCTGTCTGTTCATATCTGTCGGTTCATATCTATCTCTGTCTATTCCTTATCTATCTATCTATCTCATTCTGTTCATATCTATGTCTATTCATATCTATCTGTTTGTTCATATCTATCTCTGTCTATTCATTATCTATCTATCTATCTATCTATCTATCTATCTATCTATCTATCTATCTATCTCATTCTGTTCATATCTATGTCTGTCTGTTCATATCTATATCTGTTTGTTGATATCTATCTATCTATCTATCTATCTATCTATCTATCTCTACTTACATCTCAGACTGTTTATATATCCTTTAGATTTTCTTATATCCTGGATAGTTTATATATATGACACAAACCCTCCCAGACACACTGTGTATTCACACGCACTCATATTTGTCCGAACATTGAATATTGATTACATATCTGGTTTGGTTCTCTGTCTATAGATCTGAAGAGGCTCAACAAAGTTCAAAGAAGAGTCTCTAATGTTGCTGATTCGGACGTGGCATCTCAACATCAGTCAATCTCAAAGTTTCGTGACATGGCTTTTTTGTCTTCTAGAAATATTTTCATGAAAGTCGATCAAATGAGCACTTCAACTTCTTACACTCGCTCACATGGACTGAAGTCTATTACTTGATTGGCAACTAGATTTCATCGGTTTTTCTGTTGAAATAGCTCGATATGACAATAAATTATATTCTAATAGATATATATATATATAACATAGTGATGATCCACGTATACTGTCTTAATATATGTATAGGAAAGAATATTAAAAACTTTTGAATTTAAAAATTTATTTTTGGACAGTATTTGTTTATATTTATTAAAATTTAAAATAATTTAATAAACAAGTGATTTTAAAAATTTAAAAATTTTTAAAATAATTTAAAAAACTTTAAAAATAAAAATAATTTTATAAATAATTTAAAATTTTTTATTTATTTTAAAATAATTTTAAAATAATTTAAAAAATTTAAAAAATAATTTAATAAACAAGTGATTCTAAAAATCAATTGTTTCTGATGAAGGACTGAGGGCGATCTGAAATATAAAATACAATAATAAAAATTAACAAATACTATCCAAAAATAAAAATACATTTTTAAATTCAAAACTTTTTAATATTATTTCCTATATATATATATATATATATATATATGAATATATATATAGGAAATAATATTAAAAAGTTTTGAATTTAAAATGTATTTTTGGATAGTATTTGTTAATTTTTATTATTGTATTTTATATTTCAGATCGCCCTCAGTCCTTCATCATCTCTCTCACTCTCTCTCTCTCTATATATATATATATAGAGAGAGAGAGGGAGTCATCTGCAGAGAAATCTGTTTCGCCGCATTTCAGTTCATCAATACGATAGACATCCGATTGCTGACTGAATTGACATCAGTCACCGATTCGACCTCTAAGCTATGGGCGCTCGGTAGAAGACGCTAAGAGTGTTCTAATTCATTACTTAATAAATGATGCGTAGATGCTAGAGTAGTCATTGTTTTTTCAAAGCCTACCATTCTTCCAGAGTGCTCAATTATATATATATATATATTACCGCTATAAATAGAAAAAAATATTTATTATTACCACCAATAATGTTATTTAGAAAAAATAAAGTTTAAAAAGAAAAAAACAGCTAGTTAACCGGTTTCGCACCTCGCTCAACAGAGCTAAATCGAAGTGAACAAAGAAATAAGTATCATTTTAAGAAAAAGGACAAGATGTAGAGAGGAAAAAATCTTAAATGGAAATGAGTTGGAGATAAAATATATGCTCCCTCTGTTTACACAGTGAGGCCTTTAAAGATTGAATATAGATGGCCTCCAACGATTTTAGGCGGTAACTAGAGTGAGACGAACTTAAGATAGAAAACGCGTTCACACTAAAGCACGCTGGAAGAATGCTTGACTTTGAAAAACAGTAACTACTCTAGCATCTACGCATCGTTCATTCAGCAATGAATTAGAACACTCTCAGCTATTGGGCGTGTGTATAATGATAATGTACACGCTAAAAAGTCTTTCTACCGAGCGCCCATGGCTCAGAGGTAGAATCGCCGACTGACGCCAATTCGGTCGGGTTTCAATCCTGGGTAAAAAGCAATCGGCTATATATATATAGCCGTTTGAGCACTCATTGAGCACTCTGGAAGAATGGGAGATTTTGGAAACAGCTACTCCGGCATATACGCATCGCTCATTCAATAATGAATTAGAGCACTATGGCTATTGGGCGTGTATAATGATATACACGCTAAAAAGTGTGCCTTCTTCCACCGAACGCCCATAATCCAGAGGTAGAATCGCCGACTGACGACAATTCGGTCAGGTTTCAATATATATATATATATATATATATATATTAGGAGTAGAGACTCCGACTAACACCAAATCGGTCAAGTTTCGATCCCGGCCAGAAGCAAGTGGATATGTCTAGCCACACTGATGAGCTGTGATACAGCGAAACGGGCTTGTATGTGGATGACTAATATATATATCTGTGTGTGTGTATTAAACTTATGACAAAAATATAGTTTTAAGGTACGCTATACAGAGTTTGATGGGTAATTTATGAATACTTTATATTTTAATTTCGCGCATGCGCGTTTTTTATTTTATCGATTGCACAGTATAATCTGGTCAGTTGGGTACCCTCTGTGAGAAAAAGAACACCATGATGCAATTTACTCCACCTGAAATTTGGAAACGCCATGCTGTACTGCTTGGCATTCGTGCCGGAAGCCTTAACACTAACATTTCAGTGTGTTTGGGTGTCAATCTGGGGACAATACAGAGAATTGGGAAAGAGATGAATCAGTTTAATAGGAATTACGAATGTGTCAGTATTGATCACTTTTGATAACAATGTTATGCCTCTATTCATTTTCCTAAAGGGCCTCAGACTCAACCCTGAGGCCTACCTCCTTGAGAAGGTAGTCCTTCTCTAGATCAAGAGGGTGGCATATGGAATACGTTATACCTGGCAACAGGACTCTGCACCATACCACATAAGTAGGAGAATACATAAAACTGTACCCAACACATAACAAAACCTCTTAGTAACAAAACCTCTTAGTAACACTAAACATAAACTGGCAAAGATTATAGGACCATTCACCAACTTAAACAAAGTCCCCGTACAAAAGAGCTACAGTAGATTCCGAAGTTATCTGAAGTTGAAGTCAGTGGTGATTTTATTAAAAATAGTCTTTAGTTTAGTTTTCCAAGATGTATTTTTGGCAAATATATCTGTTAAAATGAGGTTTCAGTGTTATTTTCATTTTTGCGTCATTTAGATGACAATATCATCTAAATAAATATAGATAAATATTTATGCGACTAATAAAAACAAGCGGTCATCATTGATAATGGTTTTCACGATTATCGAAAACGATCAAACGGCCCAGAAAAAGATTTTATGGCTCTTGAATACCAGAGCGGCATTGGGCGCAAAATTAAATCGACTGATAAAAATTAATTTTTGAGACAATATTGGCTTCCAAACGAAAACAGTAGCATTGTATTTTAATTTTTAATCTGCCAAAATGTGATAAAACGTCGCTTTTTTTCATTTGTTTGCAAGAGGGTCGAAAATAATAAATACCACAAAAACGACCACACACAAAAGCACGAGAAGTGAGTTTTGGAGCAATAATTAAAATTTGTCCGTTTGGTCTAAACCATGCCCATCGGGAAGTTATGGTGAGAGGCGCTCACACAGGGCAGGAAGGAGACGGAGATGATAATATGACCAATGAGGAAAAGTCCGCGGTGGGATTTCAGGAAAGTCGGAGAGATGTTCCACGCCTCTCGGCCAATAATGGTGAAAGGTGCCCACGCACAGCAGGAAGAGAACGGGTTTGATCAGGTGAACAAAGGAAGGAGAAGTATCAGGTATAATTCTCATGAACTCTCCCATATTTGGACGCTTGCAGGGAGAACCCGGACTGGTTGTTTGGAGGGAACGCTAGCGTACACAGAGCACGTCATATCCACCCCTACTCGCTGGCTGCAGAGCTCATATAAGCTGTATATTTTGAACAGCAAAGTCGGAACGTCGGAAGAAGCAGATATTCAACGGCAGGCTCGGCTGGCGTTCATCGCGCCAGACCCTGGACGGCAATCTTCTGCTAGAAACATTCAACGTGAACAGGTGAAGTCAGAGACCTGGCGAACATTATACCTGAGAGACCTGGCGGAGACGACACACAGATGGTGCAGACCAGACAGCACTGAATGCAGATCTGAGACCGGGTTGACAGAAAAGGACAGAAACTGAGAGAGAGAGAGAGAGAGAGAGAGAGAGAGAGAGAGAGAGAGAGAGAGAGATCAATGCAGTGTGCGCCAACCGGAGAGAGACGAAATCGCTGCTTCGCCTGATCTGATGTTATTCGTCGTCCAGAAGAAAAAGCTTCCCCTTAAAAGCCTTATTTCAGAAGCGTTGTTAAAAAGCAAAACAATCACTATGTTACGATAATCGGGAAAGATCGATAGTTATTGCATGGAAACTGTACTAAAAATTTGTAACCAGGAATTGTATATATATATATTTCTTTTATTCAAGTTGTTTTCTCGTGTGACCTGGCCAGTCTTACGATCAAATAACAGAACATGGACAGAGACAAAATATGGGCGAAAACGATCAAGTCTACTATCAGCCAAATTGATCGAACTTGCGTATGTACCGGCCGCGGGTTATGCATCGTTGTTTGTTGCCGTGACAAAGATAGACCCCGGACGTCATATCCTAGGCTGTTGCATTTTCTGACAAACACAGATTCTCTCCTTATAATTGATGGTTATTCCTTTCTTCTCGCTTTCCTTTACTATTTTGTGTACTTCTGAATTGCTACTCAGGCAACGTCCGGCAAAAAAGACTTTAATAAGGAGATAGGAGGCTTTAAGGATCGTAAAAACACTTCTTAATTTCTGTTAATCTCAGAGTCGGGTGGGTGGCATCTGTTAGGAACCTAAGTATGGGAATATAGAGGACCACTAATGAAAAACAATCTGAAAAGATGAAAATACATTTTTATACTTAAAATATCGTAGATTTACCAGAATATATTTTACCTGTAGTTGAAGGTATTAAAATGCGCTCAGTATATTTAAGTTGAAACATTAATAAAAGCATAGAGATTGATATCTCGCGAAAGATTCATATGTTGATAAAGAAAATAAACCCACTAAACAATTTGTTCAAACTTATTTAAATTTAGGCATAAAATAACACATAAAGATTGATATGTTGATAAAGACAATAAACACAGTAAACTATGGTTGGAGGTGTAACGTGATGCCTATTGAGGTTGGGGTTCGCGGGTTTCTGGGACATTCAGTTATTTCTTTCCTTTCTAAAAAAAAAGGCATCACTAGCCGTGGTTTAAAAAGCGTTTCATACCGCATTCGAACAACGGTACAGAACGCGTCAAGTTGGATTTGGTCGAGATCAAAACAACAAGCGAACAAATTTTGCGCAACATCACGATCTAATATGCGCAAATGAGATATTTGTGTGAGCATCTACAACGTTTTTTATTTTCTTCTTCCTTCACGAGCGCGTTAATAACGGCAAACGCGTTCAGGAAATTTCATTGCCGATACAAACTGCAAAGAGGAACGATCGTTTTGTTTACTTCTTTACGAGAATATACAAGAGGGACAATCAACAAGTTTATCTTCATACTCTGCCTGGTGGCAAACGCTGCTGGTGGCGCCAGGGGTGGCGGTCCCGCCATAGCCATCGAAACTGTGACATCACCCCTGGTCGGAGGTTGATGAAGACAGGGTATTGCACGTGGTAAAACACGTTGTATGTTAAAAATTGTGTTCAAAAGACTTAGTTTTAATTATTAATTAACCCATAGAGAAGGACACGCTGGTAATAAAAAATAAACGCACTAAAGAATACGTTCAGTATATTTAGATTTAAGAATTATATCGAAACTTATTTATAAATGGAACTTTGTGTGTGTGTGTGTGTGCGTCTGTGTGTGTGCGTGTGTCCGTTACCTATAGACTCCGAAACGGCTGAACCGATTTTCTTAGTCTCAGCCATGATACCATTTACCCAGAGGAGTTATTTAACCTTCAAAATTTAGTTTACGACGAAAAAACTTATTTGATATCGATACCAGGAAATCAAAATTTGACTTACATCCAATCATTTTTCTTTCAGTCCACGGTTTCGCTTTAACTGGAAACAACTATTGCTTTTTAGTCTTTCGTGCCAACGTCCAAAAAGTCTGAGCTCCAGGACTATGGATTAGCTTTAAAGCTTTCATTACACCCGAGTAACGCCGGGCTATACTGCTAGTAATCCATAGAGATTGTTACGTTGCTAATGAAAATAAACCTTACAAACAATATCTTCAATATTTAGACACAAACATTAAATTACACATAGCGATTAATATTTTGCTAATTAAAGGAAATTCAACAAGCAATGCATTCAGTGTATTCAGCTTTAGTTATTAAATTACTCATAGTGACTGATATTTTGCTAATGAAAATAAACTCACCAAACATTCGGTTATGAATATTTAGACGTGGGTATAAGATAACACATGATCATTGATATGTTCCTAATAAAAATAAACCTAGGAAACAATACACTGAAATATTTGAATTCAGGTATCTAATAAACTATAGTGATTGATATTTTGCTAAAGAAAATAAACCCTGCAAAAAATACGGTCAATATGTTTAGTTGTAGGCTTTAAATGTCACATAGTCGTTGATATATTCTTGAAAATAAACACAGCAAACTATATCTTCAAAATATTCAGGTTTAGGCATTAAATACCCCATAGTGATGAATATGTTGCCAATGAAAATAAACCCACCAAACTATACGTTCAGTATATTTAAATTTAGGCATTAAATAACACATTGGTATGTTGCTAAAGACAATAAACACCGCAAACTATACCTTCAAAATATTTAGATTCAGGCATTAAATAACTCATAGAAATTGATATTAATATTTGCCTATATTTTTGAGATGAGGTAGTATTTACAGTATTTACATTATTCAGATTATTGTCCTCATCTTTGTTGCCATTTGTACGACGTTTTCGTCGGTGCTAGAAATTTTGAACCGAACCCTTTATTACAATCACTGGAGTATATCATTCTCATTCCATGCGTAAAACTTCGATTGGAAATCATGAGTTATCTCCCTCTAACCCTGCAGGTTACTTGTTCGTCACTACTGTACCCTGGTATTGAACTTACAAGTCTAAGAGTCAAGTCAGGAACTAACCAACGTCTATATCCACTGGGCCATGTGTCCTTAAGTTTCAGTGGATATAGTGATTGTAATAGAGGGCTCGGTTCGAAATTCCTAGCAGCTGAAGAAGGCCGGAGCGTACAACGGCCAAAACGTCGTACAAATTGCAACTAAGATCAGGACAATAGTACGAATAATATAAATACTGTAGAGATTGATATTTTGCTAAAAAATAATCATACTATTCAATAACCCATTCATATTGATATGCTGGCCAAAAAATAAATACGTTCAAAACAAATAGGTTCAAATATTTAGGTTTTGGCATTAAATGAAACAGACATATTGATATATTGCTAAAGAAAATATACTCACAAATAATACATTTAAAATATATAGATTTAGTAATTAAATAATCCATACCCATGTAGCTAAAACAAAACAAAACAAAAAAAAACAAAACAAAAAACAAACTATGCTTTCAAAATAATTAGATTTAGGCGTTAATTTTTCCACAGGGATTGATATGTTGTTAAAAATAACATACACATTAAACAACACGTTGAATTATTCCGATTAGGTATCTAATAAATCATAATGATTGATATGTTGTTAAAGAAAATAAACAAACGAAAGGATACGTTCAAAATATTTAGATTTAGGCATTAAATAAGCCATAGAGATTGATTGTTGCTAAAGAAAATAAACCCACCAAACAATGCGTTCAAAATATTTTAATTTTAGCATTAAATAACCCAAAGAGATTAATACATTTCCAAAAAAATTAAACTCCCCCAAAATACGTTCAACATATTTAGATTTAAGCGGTAAATAAGAGGATCATTCAATAAATAAGGTGAATTTTTCGGTATAAGGACTTCTAATACAGATACAAGCTAACCTTTTTTTAATTTTTCAACGTAGTCTCCCAGCAGTGTCACACACTTTTCCCATCTGTGCACAAGCTTCCGTAGAAATCTTTGGACTGATGTCTCAGCCAACCGCTCACAGCACTTTTGACTTCATCGTTACTTTCAAACTTCGTGCCTCTCGTGAACGCTTTCAAGGAACCAAACAGGTGAAAGTCTGAAGGGGCAAGGTCTGGGCTGTAAGAGGGATGAGGAAGCAGTTCCTAGTCCAGCTCGTTGATGGTTTGCACCGTTTGTGCTGCTGTATGAGGCCTGCCTTTTCTTGATGCAAGACGAATCCATGTGACTGATGGCCCCTGCAATTGTTCAGCAGATAGGTTCAAAGTCCTTGCAATGCCATCCACTGTCACCCTTCTGTCAGAATGAATAAAGTCATTGACTGATTGGATCACCTCAGGAGACCTCACTTCTGTAGGCCTCCCAGGCCTACAGAAGTGAGGACTTCATCCTCAACACTGCTCCGTCCTTCTTTAAACAATTTAGCCCACTTGTGGACATTTTTTTGCTTGAAACATGTGGCATCATACATAGTTGACATACGCAGTTGACATTCTCCTATGAATTTCAACTGGTTTGCACCCTTCAGCAACCAAAAACTTGATAACTGACCTCTGTTCAATCCAGGAGCATGCTTCTTGGTCGGCCATCTTTGTCAATGTCTTTTTTTCAATCTGCAAAAAAATTAAGTCCCTTTGAAAAAGATTTAAATGAAAAAAATTAAAAAAACGTAAGCTTCTGTCTTTATTAGAAGTCCTTATACCGAAAAATTCACCTTATTTATTGAATGAACCTCGTAATACATGGAGATTGATATGTTGCTTAAGAAATTAAACACACCAACAAAACAAACGACATGAAAGAATTCTCATGACATAATTCATAAAGTATTCAAAATTTTTTATATTGAACTTTATTCCAAAGCTACAATGCAAAACACATATGACTGCTTCTGAAAATCCTGTAAAAAATATTTGTACAAAAGCTATGTATCAACTACCATGTTTTTTAATTGTGAAGAAAGAATAACAGTTTTTTTTGTAATTCAATGCTTCTAAGAAAAAATATTTTGGTATTTAATGACTTATAAAAATTGGTATGCCGTTAAACAAATCAAACTCATTCGGTCTTTTCAAAATTATCTAAAGAAAAAAAATCAGTTTTTAGAAGATTGCAAAATATATCTTTGGGAAAGGTATTAATCCGTCTCTTTCCTCCAGTTATGGATTAAATAATAGGACAGATTGGGTTCTATAGCCTTGACTAGCAACCAATCAACCGCAGAAAGTAATGGCAACCTACTGCTGGATAATCTTCTTCCCAGTCAGTCATGTCTCTTTCGAGACATGATCGCCCAAACGTGTATCACGTATGGCACTTAACTGACTGAATATAATAGGTGAAAGTATTATCATGAGTAAAGTGCGTAAAAGAAAATTGGAAATTCAACCGGAATTGGAATTACTCATCAATTAACAATTTCTAGCCGTTATACATTGCGCCACTCGGGCATGCATCTATCTATCTATCTATCTATCTATCTATCTATCTATCTATCTATCTATCTATCTATCATATCTATCATAGTCTGTTCATCTATCTATCTATCTATCTATCTATCTATCTATCCCATTCTGTTCATATCTATCTATCTATCTATCTATCTATCTATTTTAGTCTGTTCATATCTATCTATCTATCTATCTATCTATCTATCTATCTATCTATCTATCTATCTATCTTAGGCTGTTCATATCTATCTATCTATCTATCTATCTATCTATCTATCTATCTATCTATCTATCTATCTAATTATCTATTAATTAAGCAAGCTAATAATAATAGTCTGTTCATATCTATCTATCTATCTATCTATCTATCTATCTATCTATCTATCTATTAATTAACAACGGTTATTTTGAATAAAAGCTACTTTACTGTGGAGAAAGGAAATAAAAGTATAGAAGACTGTAAGTCTGAAGAGAATCCTTGGCGTTGCATTTAAATTTGCATTTGTTTTTTAGATGGCAACGAAGCAAGAAATAGATAGAAAGTTCTACAGACGAGAAAAAGAAGTATAAGAATATAACTTTCGGTTTTATCTATCTTCATATTAATATGTAGAAATATCTCTCTCTCTCTCTCTCTCTCTCTCTCTAAAATCTGGTGCGGGCGACAAAGCTAACCTTGCAGCCGAGCTTGGAAAGGACCTCCTATCCGTAGTGGACTGGGGTAAGAAATGGCCCGTAAATTTTAATGCTTCTAAACGAAGCTACTATCAATTGATCATCATAGACAACCGCACCTACCTCCTATTAGCATGGACCAGGCTTGTCTCCCAGAGAGTAAAGCACTACGCCTCCTTGGTCTCACACTTTCAGCGGACCTCAATTGGAATGACTATATCGAATCCATTTCTATATCCGCTGCTATGAAAGTCGTTTCTCTGTGAGGATTTTTCCGTCTGAATCTATCCTGCACATTTATAAATCTACAATCCGCCCGTGCATTGAATACTGTTGCCATATCTGGTCGGGCGCCCCTGCTATTCTCCTTGGGCTTCTAGACAAGGTACAGCGGAGGGTCTGTAATGTGCTCGATACCGACTTAGCAGACCGCCTGCAGACTCTCTCTCACCGGCGCGACGTGGCTTCCCTGTGTCTCTTCTATAAATAATTTCACGGCTTCTGCTCCAATGAACTTAGATCACTGGTGCCCCCTAGGTTCGAATTTGTATGAGATACTAGATTAGAAACTAGATCTCACCCTTTTACAGTGAAACCGATAAAATGCAACCGCAACTTCTACTCCAACAGTTTGTTTTCTCGCACTTCCCGACTGTGGAATTCTCTTCCACATGACTGCTTCCCCGATGGCTACAATTTCCAGGAGTTTAAATGTAAGGGCAATAGACACCTCCTAACAAACTAACTTCTATTCTTTCAAACACTCTTCCCACCCACCCAACTATCTATCACCCATCTTCTGACATTTCCTATATCTAACCACTCTTCCTATTTACCTCCCCCTATGTAGCCCCAAGCGCAATAGTGGCAGTGGAATGCCTTGCTTGGGGTGAAATGATTTAAAAAAATATATATATTAGTCATACACATACGACTCTGTTTCGCTATATCAAAGTTCATCAGTGTGGCTAGACATATCCACTTACTTCTGGCCGGGATCGAAACTCGACCGTTTTGGTGTCAGTCGGAATCACATACAATTCACACACACACATTTACATACGTACGTACGTGTGTGTGTGTGTGTGTGTGTGTGTGTGTGTGTGTGTGTGTGTGTGTGTGTGTGTGTGTGTGTGTGTGAGCTCTATGTGTACATATATACGTTTTTTTACATTATTAACGTTAAATTGTATGATAATTGTACCGCTGACCTAATAAATTTCCTACATTATTAAAGTTATATATTATAATTGTACTGTCAACCGAATAATTTGTATAATTTTGATTATATAATGGTTTGGTAGTAATTGTTATATTTGTTTTGTTGACTGTATAATTAGTATATTTTTATTATATAGTGGTGTGATGGTATTTGTGATTACAACGGATTGATTAACTATTATGTCTTAAATATTTTTAATTTTCTCAATTTTTTTATAGTCTAATTTGTTATCCTTTCACCTTTTAATATATAGTATTTATTTCCTTATGTTTTATTTTCATTTTCTCCTATCATCTTTTCTTTCTAATTTAAATTTATTCCTATCTTCTTTCGTCTTCTTTCTCTTTTCATTTACGCTTTAAGATACTTACCCTTTCTTTTTAACGCTATCTCTCTCTCTCTCTCTCTCTCTCTCTCTCCGCTAACCCCGTTCCTTTACTTTTCAAATCAACGTTTCAGCAGTCTTTAAGTTTAAGTTGACATCCGCTCTTACGCGTGCTCTTTGATTATATGTTGCGTATATACGTGCTTACGTATGAATGTGTGTGTGTATTCGCCGAACTGATGTAATGATGTATTTTTCTTGAATTTTCTCTTTTAAGGGAGCGATCTTTATTTATATTCTGTTTTTTGGGGTCTTTGTGAATTTCATTCGTGTAAAATCTTCTGTACAATAAAGACAGAAGCTGATGATGGTTCGCTTGAAATAGGCCTAAACATCCGATTTACCATGAAATAATGTGTCTGCCTAAATTTTTCTTATGTTTATATAGTGTGTGTGTGTGTGCTCATATACAGGGTGCGATGGATAAATTGTCATCATTTTATATTTTTACTTTTGTCCAAGCGCGTTGATTGTTATGGATTTTATCGACTGTATATTATAGCAGGGTTAGCTAGGTACCATCTGGGAGAAAAAGAGCACCATGACGTTATTCCCTCCGCCAGAAATTCCGAAACAGTATGCAGTACTGTTTGGGTTTTGCGTAGGAAGATCTAATAGAAAAAAAATCAGTGTGTTTGGATGTCAACCTGAAGACTGTGCAAAGATCACAGAAAGCACTGGATGAGTCTGTTGGTGATTATGAAGGTACTTGGTATGATCACTAGAGATGGCGATGTTATGCCACGGTTTATCCTCTAACAGGGTCTAAGTCTTAACATTGAGGTAGTACTGTTCTTGGTCAAGAGGGTGACTGCTGGAAGACCCAATGTTTTTCAACATGACTCTGTACCGTACCGTACCACACAAGCAGGTAGATATAGTCATGCTGTCTGAAAATTTCTGCGACCACACCACCCCTTTAGATATAGCCATCTAACTTCCCAGACTGTAACACTCTTTATGATATTTGAGAGCCGCGTTTGAGCGAGAGACAAAGAAAACTTCTTGTAACACTAATGAAAACTAAAGATAAGGCTTATGGCAGCTTGCACAAATAGAAACAAGGAAACAAGGAAACCGTTCAGAAGAGAAACGGCAGATTAAAATGTCGTCTGCAGGTTGAGGTTGAAGTCAATGGTGATTTTAATGAGTGAATTTACTCTTTCGTATTTCAAGTTATTTTAATGCAATTTTAGCAAATATATCTGTTAGAATGAGATGTCAGTCAGTGTTATTTTTATTTTATTTTTGCTTAATTTAGATAATTTCTCCATCGTATCTTGCGTTTAAATATATATATCTCCTGCAGCTTCTTCTCTCGCACTTCCCGCCTATGGAACTCGCTCCCATATTCTTGCTTTCCTGACGGCTACAACCTCCAGAAATTTAAATGCAATGTCAATACTCATCTACTAACCATTGACTCTAGCTCTCTCCCCACCCCCGTATAACCTTCCCTTCTCTCCACCTATGTATCTGTCATCACACCTGCATTCCCAGCTTTCTATTGCTCCTTTCTAACTAGTTTGTACTCCTCACTCTTTTCTAATTAATCTTTTTACAGTTATGTAGCCCCCTGCACATCAGTGGCATTTCTGCCTTGCTCGGGGTGAAATGATTTTAAAAAAAATATCTACAGTAGTAGTAGTAGGCTTCTGTCAGTCAGAGTTGACCAAGGGTAGCATCCTAGTTGTTTGCTTGGCAGAAGCATCGGCGTCTGTGATTAAACCGATGCGGAAGTGACAGTCTTTATTGCAGAGGCTGCATTTATGCCTTGTTTCTGGTCTGTCGAAGCTGTCATTTTACTTTATGTGAACCCGCTTCTCAATGGCGACTTGTGTCAGCTGCTCCTCCTTTAATGTGAGTTGTTGGGATAGGGTTCCTCTCGATTTGGACCGGTTGATTGCTATTCTCTCCCATGACACCGTGTTGATGCCCATAGCTTTCATATCGCGTTTTATGATGTCACGATACCATAGTTCTGGCCGTCCAGTGGTTCTTTTTCCAGAAGAATGCTCTTCCTACAGAAGGTGTTTTGGAATGCGACCGTCTGGCATGAGGTGGACGTGGCCTAGTCAGCGGAGTCTGCGCTGTTTAAGGAGTGAGAACATGGTAGGCAGACACGCGCTAGACAGGACCTGTGTTGGGCAGCTTGTCTTGCCATGAGATTCCCCACATACGTCGGATACTTCTCACGTGGAAGTTGCTCAGACGCCTCTCCTGCCTGGAGTACGTTGTCTATGCATCACTGCCGTATAGCAGTGCATTGATGTCACAGACGTTGCACACTGTCATCTTTGTTATCACTGTCTGTTTGGAAAATCTATCTATCTATCTATCTATCTATCTATCTATCTATCTATCTATCTGTCTATCTATCTATCTATCTATCTATCTATCTATCTATCTATCTATCTTTTCTAAAAATGTACTGTTAAATATATGAGACAATGAATGTAATATGTTTAATCATGAGCCGTTCTAAACATCGTATTTTGGCTTTAATTTCAGGTGGAAATAAAGACAAAAATTCTCCAACATTTGGATAATTTTTTATTAAGTTGGTTGTAAGCTTTCGGCTCACATGAGTCATCGTCAGAGAGGTTACAAAGACGTTAACATAAAAACATCCACCATCAGCGACAATTTTATCTTGTGTTGACATAAAAGTTTGCTAAGCAACAATAATAGTTACCAAAAATAGCAAACGCAGTTCGTAAATTTGTAATGCGGTTCTATGACGTCACACCGCGTGAGAGCTCGAAATGATAACAGAACCATATATTCAAATGCAATTTAATGTGTTATGACCAGATTTAAACGTGGTTTTATTAAGTGTGGGTTGTTTGGATTTAATGTACATGGACTCCAATATCTGAAGGTTCTTTTTACTGTGTCCACGAATAAGGATTATTGTATTGTTGATTAAATCTGTCTGATATTATCTACATGGTTATGTTTTTCTAAGAAATGTTGTTTAATTGTACTCTGATCAGAAAGGTGACAGGTAAGACTACGAGAGAGCGTGGTTGTAGTAAAGCCAATATATGTAGTAGGTTTATTATTAGTACCAGAGATACAATCTCTGAACGGGCATGTAAATTGATACATTACATTGGTTTTCTATACATCATCATTAAATTATTTACTTTTGGTCATAATTAAATTAGGCCAGTATACAGTTGTATTAAAATCAGTTATTGTAAATCACCTGAACACATCAAAAGGTAGAAACCTACAAATGAAATATATATATATATATATATGCCAGCATTCAAAAGGTCTGAGATATTATCGGTTCTGATCTGGCATCTCTGCTTGAATCACTATGCCACCACTGTTTTGCCACTGTTTTTTTTTCTGGAAATGTCTTCCTGCTATTTATTTTAATGAACCCACGTCCTTGGAAGCATTTTAAAGCTCCCGTATTCTTGCTTTCCTGACGGCTACAATCTCCAGAAATTTAAATGCAAAGTCAATACTAATCTACTAACCACTGGACTCTAGCTCTTTCCCCTCCCCTGTATAACCCTCCCTTTCTCTCGACCTATGTATCTGTCATCGCACCTGCTTTCTCAGCTTTATGTTGTTCCTTTCTAACTAGTTTGTACTCCTCACTCTTTTCTAATTAATCTTTTTACATTTATGTAGCCCCCTGCACATCAGTGGCGTTTCTGCCTTGCTCGGGGTGAAATGATTAAAAAAAAAAGACAGAAAAAAAGTGCATTACTAGATTGACAACTAGTCTTGACATCCATCTAACTATGCAGCAATCTACCCCTTTATTTCTCTCTCTAATAATCTATGTAACTCATTCTCTATACCTCTTTTGTGTCTCTTTACCTACCATCGTTAATATGCATTTAACTATTCCCTTATCTATCTATCTATCTATCTATCTATCTATCTATCTATCTATCTATGTCAGTCTGTTCATATCTATCTATCTATCTATCTATCTATCTATCTATCTATCTATCTATGTCAGTCTGTTCATATCTATCTATCTATCTATCTATCTATCTATCTATCTATCTATCTATCTATCACAGTCTGTTCATATCTATCTATCTATCTATCTATCTATCTATCTATCTATCTATCTATCTATCTATCTATGCATTCACATATATAAATATAAATAATGTTGTTTGCGAAAATATATAAAAAAACTGTATTGCTGAAACTGATTCCGGTCGCCTGCTTGACCTAATCCAATCTTTCTTAAATAACCGCAAAATGAAGGTCGTTCTGAATGGGCGTGCCTCTTCGTCCTACAGCACGAATGCTGGTGTCCCACAAGGCTCTATCCTGGGCCCAACGCTCTTCCTTATTTTCATCAACGACCTCCCAGATGAGATCAGGTCCCAAGTAGGCATCTACGCAGATGACACTACAATATACTCCCGCTCCAGTAAGAAACCTGTCGTGGCGGACAGACATAATCTCGCTGCTGACCTTGAGCGGGATCTACACTCTGTGGTGAACTGGGGCAAGAAGTGGCTTGTCAACTTTAATTCCTCTAAGACCAAGCTGTTGTCTGTCAACCATTACAGGCAACCTCTTCTGCCTCCCATAAGCATGGACCAGATGATTCTCCCGGAGAGTAATACACTACGCCTCCTCGGACTTACCCTGTCCTCAGACCTCAAATGGAAGCACTATATTGAATCCATAGCAAAATCTACTGCTAAGAAGATTGGGTCACTATGTCGATCCAGGATGTTTTTTCCACCTGAATCCATCCTGCATATATACAAGTCAACCATCCGTCCGTGCATGGAGTACTGCTGCCATTTATGGTCAGGTGCCCCTGCCGTTCTCCTCAGTGTTCTTGACAAGCTCCAAAGGAGAGTCTGTAATGTGATAGGTACTGATCTGGCGACTCGTCTGCAGCCACTTTCCCATCGTCGAAATGTGGCCTCCCTCTGTCTCTTCTATAAATACTTTCATGGCTTCTGCTCGGATGAGCTTAAGTCACTGATGCCTCCTCAACAGGTGTTTACCCGTTCAACCAGACTGGCAACTGGGTCCCACCCATTCACAGTCAGGTTAGCCAAACGCAGACGACAATTCTACTCCTGCAGCTTCCTCTCTCGCACTTCCCGCCTGTGGAACTCACTCCCGTATTCTTGCTTTCCTGACGGCTACGACCTCCAGAAATTTAAAAGCAAAGTTAATACTCACCTACTAACCACTGGCCTCTAGCTCTCTCTCCCCTCCCCTGTATAACCTTCCCTTTCTCTCCGCCCATGTACCTGTCATTGCACCTGCTTTCTCAGTTTTCTATTGTTCCTTTCTAACTAGCTTGTACTCCTCACTCTTTTCTAATTAATCTTTCTACATTTATGTAACCCCCTGCACATCAGTGGCGTTTCTGCCTTGCTCGGGGTGAAATGATTAAAAAAAAAAAAAAAAAAAAAAAAATATTATTTCTTACCTTCATTTTTTTTTTCGTTTTTTTCTTTTATGTTGTTCTTCAATCAACAGCTTCATCGCTGCTGTCTCGTCTGTTTCATCGCTGCTACGGTTTATTTGTAACTAAACATATTTTAAGCAACAAGAGCTTACAGGGAAATATTTAGAAAAGTAATCTAGCAAATCGGTCAGAAGGAAACCCTGACAATGCGTCAAAATATGAGATAGGAAATTGAAATATTTCCCGCCAGCAACGAGAACGCGTTTTGGAAGCATTAATAGTAAATGGCCGATGGCGAACGACTTGTCGAATGGCATTGTATGAATCTACGGGTCATGGGCTAAAATAATCCGGGAAAGAAGAGAGTGGAGATTAGCCAAGGGTGGAGTTTATCGCTAATAATAATTGATTGAGACAGCGTTGAAGAAGTAAGAGAAAATAGACGAGGCAGGATGTAGAAAGAGGTTGGTGTGCATGAACTTGAATCGATTGGAGAAAGATGGCTAAAATAATTTCATATATTTTATATGAAGAGCCTGGTAGTGAGATAAATCCCTTCAGTGTTAAAATAAGAAAGGATCGCAAACAGGATCGGTTTAGTTTAGTCAGCATCTTTCTGTTGAATCAAGATTTCATTATCTATCTATCTATCTATCTATCTATCTATCTATCTATCTATCTATCTACCACAGTCTGTTCACATCTATCTACCTACCACAGTCTGTTCATATCTATCTACCTACCACTGTTCATATCTATCTACCTACCCCAGTCTGTTCATATCTATCTATCTATCTATCTATCTATCTATCTATCTATCTATCTATCTATCTAACACAGTCTGTTCACATCTATCTACCTACCACAGTCTGTTCATATCTATCTACCTACCACAGTCTGTTCATATCTATCTACCTACCACTGTTCATATCTATCTACCTACCCCAGTCTGTTCATATCTATCTATCTATCTATCTATCTATCTATCTATCTATCTACACATCTATCTAACACAGTCTGTTCACATCTATCTACCTACCACAGTCTGTTCATATCTATCTACCTACCACAGTCTGTTCATATCTATCTATCTATCTATCTATCTATCTATCTATCTATCTATCTATCTAACACAGTCTGTTCACATCTATCTACCTACCACAGTCTGTTCATATCTATCTACCTACCACAGTCTGTTCATATCTATCTATCTATCTATCTATCTATCTATCTATCTATCTATCTATCTACCACAGTCTGTTCATAGCTATCTATCTATCTATCTATCTATCTATCTATCTATCTATCTATCTATCTATCTAGCTACCTACCACAGTCTGTTCATAGCTATCTACCTACCACAGTCTGTTCATATCTATCTATCTATCTATCTATCTATCTATCTATCTATCTATCTATCTATCTATCTATCACGTAAGCAAACCGATAACGCCATAAGGAGTTACTTAGAGTGAAAAATACTTTACTGTTGAGAAAAGAAACAAAAGTTTTGAACTCTGAAAGATTGACGATGGCCATCAGCGTTGCATTTATATTTGCATTGTTTTTTAGATGGCAGCGAAGCAAGAAATCGATTGAAAATTCTACAGGCGAGAAGGATGAGAAAAGGAACTATACGAATAGAACTTACGGTTTTATCTTTTTCGACAATAAAACGATGAGACCTATTTGCCTACCAAGTATTAATCTTAACTTCTTTCTCAACGACTAGAACTCAGGAGAACAACTCTCACAAACCTATTTACAGAAAGGGTAGAAGGAAGCCACCTCTCGGTAGTGAGGGAATGACTGAAATCCAGGTTCCTGGTTAGGGCCGATAATATTACAGCCCTTTCTTCGAATATATAGCACAATCCCGAGACCAGAAATGGCAGCCATAGTTAATGCACAAATAGTATATTTATAATTGTGCATATAAACGTCTATTCTGTTGAGAAAACTCTCTGGCGCAGTGAATCAACATTGTTCGGTCACTAAAGTAGCACTGGTGTTATAATTATATACTTTTTTTTAATCGTATCACCCCGAGCAAAGTGGTAACATCACTGATATGCAGGGGGCTACTTAAGAGTAAAAAGATTAGATTGAAGGAGAGTGAAGAGAAAGACAAGCCAGTTAGAAAGGAGCAAGAGAAGGATGGGAATACAGGTGTGATGACAGTTGGTAGAAAGAAAGGAAAGGATATACTGGGTGGTGTAAAAAAAACTAGAGTCAAGTGGTTAAGAGATGAGTATTGACATTGCATTTAAATTCCTGGAGGTTGTAGCCGTCAGGAAAGCAAGAATACGGAAGCGAGTTCCACAGGCGGGAAGTGTGAGAAAAGAAACTGCAGGAGTAGAATTGTCGTCTACCTTTGGTTAATCTAACTGTGAATGGGTGAGACCCAGCTGCCGAGTAAGCAACTGTTGCAAAGGCACCAGTGACTTAAGTTCGTTGAAGCAGTATTTCTGAATAGCTATAAAAAGTTTCTATGTTTTATTACAGAGCCATTAGGCTTTTATATAATTGAGACAGCAGTACTGTCGGCTAAGATGGGGATGCAGGGACGCAACTTTTGTTGGAAGCCTTTAGGCGAATTAGTATAATAAGGTACCATGTTTTGTAATGACGTAGATGCTGTCCACTTTTAGAATATTGCTTGTCAGAGCGGTAAATTCTATAACCGCCTTGGGCAACAGAAATGTGAAGTACGCCGCTAGGAGTGGTTGGTGGTGTCGTGTCACTCTTTCGTTCTCCTTAATGTCTGGAGCGAATTATACATATCTTACCTGACAATTACAAATTTATCTTTATCGTCAAGAATCTTCATTTTGAAGGTGAAATAAATGACTGGGTGAAATAACAACGAAATGCAAGGATCGTAGGTCTGATAAATATTTTTCTTGGCCTACATGCACGATTATTGATACTCAGCGTTAAGCCGACCATGAGTTTAATCATACCGCCGTAGGGAGTTAATTAAATATATCACTTTTTTTAACCAAGCCTTAAGTTGGGGTCAAATTGTTGTATTTGTTCTGCTCTGCCAAATTACAGTTTTGAGGCTGTTCACTAAAAAGGAATTATAGTCCTTGAGATTCCGAAAACCACAGTAGTACCTTATTTATTACACAAGAGGGGGAATTAAAGAATTTTGACGCTACTGTAACAGTGGCCACAGAAAATGATTTTTTTTTGTCCTTGGCCAATATCTACGCATATTGCAAATACACGTCAATCAACACTTGTGCATCTTGTGCTTGCAAATAAATAGTAACTGGTTCGGAACCCATGCAATACGGAACGGTGATTGATAGATTTCGGGATATCATTTCCCACAGGAAACAGTATCTTGAAGTGCCGGTAATATAATTAATGTGTAAATATACGATGTCAGTATTAAAGATATAATTTATATATATAAAAGGCAATCTGTGAGTCTGTGTGTGACTGTTCCCAATGCACGCCTACATTTTTGGAGCTACGCCATTCAAACTTTCTAGGAACACATATCTACAGAGAAGCCAGGTCGACATATACTTTGTGAGTTTAAGTTCAGCAATTTTCCCTTTCGCACTTTTTGTCCAATGGAGCAGATTGTTTATATTTGCTTGTAAAACATCTATGATCTAAGATGGTTGCTGAATTACGTCACAGAATTCAAATCACACGTGTCAAACGCGACCAAAATATTTTTTATTACAAAATAATAAGCCTTTATATTTAAGTTATTTTCCTCTAAAATTAAATGTCTACATTTTTAAATATTCTTCGAAAATTTTTGAACTGAGAGTGTAATAGTTTTTACATTTCTAATTTCAGTAAAACAAAATAAATAATTTTTATTTTTATGTTAAATTCATTTCGTCAAGAAAAAAAAAACGTAAATATTTTCCCCGTAATTTTGAAACGAAAACAAACGCAATGTTGTTTACAATGTCACACAAAACATCAACTCACGTTTACGCAAAACAAAAGAAAATAGATTTATTTAATGGAATTTTTGAACAGTTTTTAAAACAACAATTTTTTATATATTTATTTTTTTTATATAAGCGAGTCTTACCATAAAAATGTTCTGAGTTGCACGGGCAACGCCGGGCACTGATGCTAGTAAAATATAAAATAAGATAATTAAATAAATCAATTCCATTCGAATCAAATATACCCCTATCACTTTGTGCGGCCTCATTTCCACGACGTCACGCTAGAGAATTCAAATAAATAGTGACTGGTTTAGAACCCATGCAATACGTAACGGTGTTTCATAGAGTTTGGGATATAGTTTGTAATTACAAAACGTAGTGGGCATACCTTGTAAAATATCTTAATTATGCAGCAGTAAACTTTATTCAAATAGACATAGTCACTGCGGCAATGTCCATATTAAGACTGTCGAAAGACCATATCAGTTTCCTCTCGATGTATACGCTCATTAGATTTCTGGTGTTCTCTTTATAAAACACGGTTATTGACGGCACAGGTAGATTAATCGAGAAAAAAAAGGAATTGTTGGGAAAGATGTTTATCTGCAATAGAAGACTAACAAATAGGTGAGTAGTAGAATCTAACGATTTGTGGGTCCACAGCAAATTTTATTTGTTACCGAGACCCAACCGAAGCTTATGTAGTTCGGTCTCATCATGAGGTGCATCATGCAGAGACCGTCGAGGAAAAGAGACGTGTTGACACAACTGAATGAAATAGAGAGGGTGGACATGACCATGCCAGAATCATCTTTGTGCACGCCCCAGATAGACAGTCATAGAAGAAAATCGTAAAGTCTTCTGTCCTTAAAACTCACTAAATTTTACCAAATCACCAATTCGAACAAATCATACGTTAGATTGTTTGTGGTTCAAATTGGTCTTATGCAAAATAAAATATTGATTGATTTGTTTGTTATGCCTTATTAAACCTTTTTAGGTTATTTAATGTCAGAAAATATTTTAGATTATCAGAATTCTTTTTGAAACAATAATAATATACTGATACAAGTCTTATTAATTAACCCGTAGCTAGGGAGTTTTGGTTTCATAATTCCCCAATGATATTTGCTTGTAAGCGAATATGTAGTAGATAGGAAATTAAAAATTAAAATCAATCTTCTTCACTCTTACAAAAAAATCACAATGATGTGTGAAATCCTGGTTTTTCCCAAGCAGAAAAAGGATTGACCATATACTTAAAGAAAAATTCAAAACCGGATTTCGCGAGTAGATGTTAAATTGGTTTTCTGACCAATGGGAGCGATTTTCAAGACTAAAAAGACGTCGCGATCCAGGACCATATAAATGACTTCGATCATCGTCAGTCAGTCAAATGGGAGCAGCGAGAGAGAAATTTAATTAAAATGTAACGGAAGAAACTTCAACCACGACCCGGACGTAAGGTCGCGTCGCACATCGTCCTCCTTCTCTTTTTTTCTGGTGTGCTGCTTCTTTTTACTACTTTTCCATCCAAAGACACTCCTACCCAACAAACGCTCATACATACATACATACATACATACATACATACATGCGAATGCATAAACTCTTTCCAACAAATTACTACAACTTTTAATAACCTTAACTTTCTCATTGAGCATAAATTTTCTATTAACAAATTTTTCGGGAATTGAAAAGCGATGTTTACAAACAACATAATCTTTGGATGAATAACAGCATTTGACATGTTTATTTCGTCTATCCAATAATTGAAGGAGATTACCCAGAATCCATATAAGAGACCGATATTACATAACAGTTTAGTAATATTTTTCTTTTTCCCGATGAAATATTCCTGTTTCTTAATACGTAGCTTAAGACTTTAAGTGGAATCCTTCGCTATCTCTATGTTTTTTTTTATCATTTCACCCCAAGCAAGGCATTCCACTGCCACTATTGCTCATGGGGCTACATAGGGGAAGGTAAAGAGGAGGAGTGGTTAGGTGTAGGAAGTGTCAGAAGGAAGGTGATCGATGGGTAAGGATACCGATGATGAGGGTTGGGCAGATGGGAAGAGTGTTTGAAAGAATGGGAGCGAGTTAGTGCGTTAGGAGGTGTCTATTGACCTTACATTTAAACTCCTGGAGATTGTAGCCGTCGGGGAAGCAATCATGTGGAAGGGAATTCCACAGTCGGGAAGTGCATTCGGATTTCTGTGTCGCAGTTTTTGTCTACTATTAAAACATTAGTTATTTTAAAAATATTTATTATATATATATATATATATATATATATATATATATATATAAAAGTTTGTGTCCATTGGATTTTGTGGACTTTAACTTGTAATTTGTATCTCGGGCTGTGCCTTTTGTTGACAATTGATGGTTATTTTCTTCTCGTTTTCCACTTTGTGTGATCATGTCTCGAATTAACATGATTGACTGGGCAAAAGAATATCCCGCAGTAGGTTGCCATTGCTTTCTGCGGTAGACTGGTTACCAGCCAAGTCTATAGAACCCAATCTGCCCTGCTATTCGACCCATAGCCGTAGAAAAAAGAGGTGGATTATATTGTTATATTAATAAGTAGTAATTAGTGGGGGAACAGTTTACTACTTCATAACAATAAAAAACAGATCCCCCACTTTATGCCCAGTAGAAACTTTGATTATGCTTCCACCCATTCTATTCAGTCAAGTGCCATACGTGATACACGCTTTGGGCGATCATGTCTTGAAAGAGACATGGCTGACTTGGCAGAAGATTATCCCGCAGTAGGTTGCCATTTCTTTCTGCGGTAGACAGGTTGCCAGGCAAGGCTATAGAACCCAATCTGTCCAATTATTTAACTGATATAATGAATATGTAAATAATATGTATACACTCTGATTTCCCCTCACTGGAGTGTGATTGGCTGGTGTTAGCCATAAATATAGACTAAGGCAAGGACGTCCAGAGATCTACCACTAGAGGTCTATTTGTCTACCACTAAAGATCTACAAGTCTTTCATTAGAGATCTATGCCTATTGACTACGCTTACGTCTCCGGATACTGCATACTACAAATACCGTCTATTACGTCTACTTACTAGATTGTTCTACCAGGTTACATTTTCCTCAACCACTTAACTACCTCGAATGATATATTTCCAAGTCATATCATTAACCCATAACTGGAGGGAAGAGACGGATTTATACCTTTTCCAAGGGTACTTGTGCATAAGTGAATGCAAGGAATTCAACTGGAATTCGAACTCAACACCCCGATTTGTCTTTCCGAGTCGATATCCACTGCACCACAACGCATATTCGCCGTACCACAATGCACACCCGCCGTTTTCCATTCAGTCAGTTAAGTGCCATACACGCTTGATGGATCATGTCTCGAAAGAGACATGACTGACTGGGCAGAAGATTATCCCGCAGTAGGTTGCCATTGTTTTCTGCGGTAGACTGGTTGCCGACTAAGGCTACAGAACCCAATCTGTCCTGTTATTTAACCCATAACTGGAGGGAAGAGACGGATTAATACCTTTCCCAAGCGTATTTGCGCTTAAGTGTATGCAAGGAATACGACTGGAATTCGAACTCGGCTTCCCGATTTCTCGTTCCGAGCCGATATCCACTGCACCACGGCGCACATCCCGTTTTCCATTACTAACTTCTAAAATCATAGAGAAATAAACGAATTTCAATATTTTCTGTCTCATCAAAATAAATATAAAACATTTATGGTAAAGAGGATTAAAATAAAATCAACAGCAACAGCCACAGAAAAAGAAACAAATAGCAAAAAAATGAAAAAAACAAAGATGAAGCCAATAGGGAAAACAAACGAATATTGGTGACATTTTCTCGCATTTTCAAGCAAATTTGATCAGTGACAAGAAACGTTTGAAAGCTGCAAAATCAGTTCCCAGCGTTAATGGAGACTTCGGATAGATTGACAGCCTCGCTTCTCAGACATTCATCAGGGTTTTATTCTTAATTTGCGTTCGTTTTTCGTCATGAAACTCAGAAATGAAAGAAAAAAAAGAAGAATATAAATCTTTTCTCTAAATTATTATATAGCAATGCGATCACATTTTTTATGTTACTTTTTATGAAAAACTGGAAAAATAAACTCTAGTGGAAAGGTTTAAATGGATTTTTTGAGTGGGTTCGAAGCGAGAGACAACATGAATAAAAGTTAGAAAACAAATGAAAAACGAAAACAAAAAAAAAAAAAAGCGAAACTTTGAAAAATATTTAAGATTTAGTTGTGTTTTTTTTTGCAATACTTTTGGCGACAATACACAGTAGATTTTTTTAAAATTATTTTTGACGCCATCAGACATTTTTTGGGGAATTTAAGAGATGAAATGTTTTCAATGTTCGGTAGATTTCGCTACAATCTATTGTTTTCATTTTTAAATGTATTTTGACCGATATATTAGTTTTTCTCCGTCTATTGTCAGAGATACAAAGTGTTTTGTTATTCTATTGATTAAAAAAATACTATTGTGCTCGTTGGTTTTAACTCGACGTTTCGGCTATTAATTTTTCGAAATTCCCCAGGTGTGTTTTTTACACGATACTGAAACTAGTGATATATAAAAGAAATTTGGCATTTATGACTATCCGTATTAAAAGACAACGAAAGGTCATGTGAAAAAGTCGTGAGTACAATTTTGAATTCATAGTACAGGGAAACCATGAAAGCTTTATATAACAAGGGTGAGTGAGGTCAAATCTAATCTCCCCCCTCATCACTGGAAGATGATTAACACTACAGCTTCCAATTTACTATCGGAATTAAACCTATTATAAAAATGAAATGGTTAAATCAAAGTTAACTGGTAACAACTGGAAGTAGAATAAGGCTCATGCTCTTATTTTTGGTGGTGTTGATTGTTATGTAATATCAGTCGTTTTATATGGCAGAGAATGCAACTTAATTTCCTCACAGATAAAAGGGGAAACTTGATGCCACAGAGATGTAGTTCTACAGAAGGATTTTGGGAATGTCGTTGACTGAACATGTGAGTAACGAGGAAGTTTTAATGAAAAGGGAGCAAAATTTAGAACCAGAAAAGGACAGGGGAAATATTTTAGAAAGCATAACAAGCGGAGAGTTATTGAAAAACTTGACGCTCGTCGGATATATTAAAGGACTGAACTAAACAGCAATTAACCTGCATAACGAGCTTGTGTAAATGGACAGCAGAAAAGGGAAAATGCGAGAGTAAAAAACAAAGATTGTTAATGGATACAACAAGTTTTAGAGAGCCATGATCCGCAAAGTGCTGATGCAACACGGCACACAAAAGAAAAACGAGACTATTATATTTTCCGCTTCGATGTGAATTCCTTACTTATATCAAGACGTTTGGCTACCGAATATATTAAGGAAAACTTATAAATTACTTACAATATGATTCTATTATTGGAGAACGTTATAGGAATTTGTGGAGAAACATGATGTTCAGGTGTTGAAGAGACTCGGTACATTGTAGATTAAGATATTTTTTAACCATTTCCCCCCAAAACAATTCGGAACCACCACTGGTGCACAGGAGTATACAGTGAGAAAAAGGACTAGGTGCAAGGGGTATTGATGAAAGAATAAATCTTATATCTTGTACGGGACTTGAAGAAACATAATAGATTCTGCTTCTACGAAGATGTTGCGACAATTGACACTTCCAGCATACCCGAAGTATCATATTCAATACCATCATCATTCCATCACACCCAGATGGTGCATAGGGCAGCAACTTTTTGTTGCTGTTTCTGTAACAAACTTTTTTACGGGGAAAGGTTGTTAGCCCTGCACCCAACCCCCAAACCTGGAGGACCGGTGGACCATTCTTGGTCCTTTCATTTACAGCTCCTGATATTCCCAAATGGTCACCCATTAAAGTACTGACCAGGCTCGATGTTGCTTAACTTCGGTGATCGGACGAGAACCGGTGCATTCAACACGATCTAGCCGTAGACACATTCAATATGCATTGATGAAATCTCATAATTCAGTAAAATTTTATTCGTTTTTATTTTTACTAGCAGTATAGGCCGGCGTTGCTCGGGTGTAATGAAAGTTTTGAAACTAATCCGTGGTCCTGGAGCTCAGACTCTTTGGACGTTGGCACGAAAGACTAAAAAGCAATAGTTGTTTCCAGTTAAAGCGAACTAGTAAACTGAAAGAAAAATGAATGGATGTAAATCAAATTTTGATTTCTTCGTATCGATATCAAATAAGTTTTTTTCGTCGTCAACTGAATTTTGAAGGCTTAATAAACTCCTCTGAGTAAATGGTATCATGGCTGAGACTAAGAACTACAATTATACCTACTTAGAGCCAAACCCGAAGCTAAAACTAAAATAAAAAGTCTGAAAAAAATACAGAGATACAGTCAGATAAACAGACACACACAGAAAGATCTTGCCTTTTATATATATATATTATCGATTTTCTGCACTATTGTAAGAACTGCAACCTTGAAACTTCTGAATATCGTTTCTTATGTCTTTGTCTATGAGTGTATCAAATTTGATTAAAATCGATTTCTTCGATTATCGATTTTCGATATTTATCGGGGGTATCTCGATACAAAACCCAGCTAAGAACACTCGCAGACGCTTATAGTACTGTGTAAATTTTCAAGAAAATCGGTTCAGCCGTTTCAGAGACTATAGGCAACGGACACACACACACACACAGACAAAGTTCCATTTATAAATAGTTTAGATTACAATTGTTTCATTAGATACAAATAAAACACATTTACTGTGTTCTTTTTCGGTTGAAATCGACCAACTTCGTTCTTCGAATCTAAATATTAAGTCTTTCGGTTGTGGAGGTAATGTTGTGGGGATAAACACACCTCTCCGGAAAATGATGTTGACTCGTTCAAGTCGTATACGTACTGACGCCGAGAAACGTCAAGGGAGTCAGGAGAAAGAGTAGAAAGAGCGAACTAGAAGAAAACTTTATATCGTAACTGCAGAATTCAGCACGATGACGTCGATCCCAAACGACATTACATTTCTTTTGTTTATTTTCGTTCAGTTCAACAAAAACATATCAAATAAATAGAAACATTATTAAAAACCTTTTAAAAAGAAATGAATAACTATAAAAGCATGAAGTTATAAAATAATACTGGAAAACATCGAAAGATATATCGTCTGGTACTGAATGGTAAACACACACACACACACACACACACACACACATATATATATATATATATATATATATATATATATATATATATATATATAAAGGGCCGCGAAAATGTAAATGAAATCTTAAGATAATGTTTAAAAAACTGTCACTTTTTCCAGATAACCAAGAGATTTTAATTTATTTCTCTTTTTTAATCATTTCACCCCAAGCAAGGCATTCCACTGCCACTACTGCGACGGGGGTTACATAGGGGAAAGTGATGAGAGAGTGATTAAACATAGGAAATGTCAGAAGGAGGGTGATAGACGGGTAAGGATGTACATAGGAAGAGTGTTTGAGAAAATTGGTGCGATTTAGTGTAAGGTATACATTTAATATTTATTAAGAAAAAACATTATTAAACGAATTGCGATCACTTTCATAAATTATAACAATTTAGAATAAGAATATTAATTAAAAATTAAAAATTAATACATGCAAAAGTAAACAACCTTACATTTATACTCTGTGTCTTTGTTTTACATGATTGCCAGTGCAAATAATTATTTGAGCTGTGACGCCGGTTCGGAGCCGAACGGATCGGCAGAGTAGTGTTTTCGACACTACATTGATTCAATGTGACAATGTGAAAATGTCTTTTCACCGAATCGAGACTGAAATTGCCGAAGATTGGTCTTTGCATGTGTGGTAGATGGCGGCGGCGGTAAATTCGTCTTATTTATCTGGCGCAACAACTAGTCTGTTCTCTGTTTGACTTTAACTCTTTCTTGGCTCTTTCTGTTTCCTTACATCTTCAGTCAGGAACTCTATCGGAGGCGACCGTCTTTCTCTCTACAGTCGTGGCTCCCTGGCTTGGAACAATCTATTACTTGTCGTTACATCACGACTGGTCCCGATCCAACAGCATTTGAAAACTCAGCTCCAAGTGATTTTCGCTCCCTCGGCCTGTATTTTTATGCGTGTCCCAATGTCTCTTGGGGGAGGCATGACGGACGCGGGGTGTCTATACAAATCAAGTCTTTAGCCAATCAAATCACTCTCGCCTTCGCACTTTGAGGCGGAGTTATTTTTCCCTTTGGTTGAACCAATGAAACAGCCATATTCCTGGTGACATAATTTCTTTTCGTTTTCTTCCATTTTGATTCAACTAATTACATCATTTATTTTTCAGTTTTAAAATCTGTTCACAGGAAATTTTAGAATTTCAGGATTTAACTTTCTTGGCCTCATCAAAAATTTTTAACAATCACGGAGCAATATTTTGGCCACTTTCCCAGCTGTAAGGCTCAGGGTTTTCAATGGTATTTTTCTTAGTCACTTGTTTTCGCTTTGTCACATAATGGCTGCCAATGTGATGACCCCGTCTGACCCACTGCCTACACTTGCAAAATGTTTTTTTAAATTCATTCAGTCAGTTTCCAATATTTTCAATATTTTCAATTTGCAATATTTTCTCTCCGCTCATAATTTATTAGCTGCGTTCATATTGCAACCGAATAAACAATTTTATTATCTGTTAGGCTTATTTTTCTCTCTGCTCCTGTTGGACAAATAATTTGCACAATTAATAATACAACTAATAATAATTTCTTTCGCTCCGTTGTGCTAAAATAGTGTTATATTTTTGTGCATGCAAAAATAGTGTTACAGAATATGTGTTCATTTTTAGGAAAATGGTGTAAACAGCAGTGAGCAAATATAAATCATTGTATATGCAAAAGAAGAGACTAAAGTGTAAAAGAAAATGCCAAGATCAAAAGAACTTCCCGAATCTTTATATAATCGTATAGATGAAGCCGATAATGATGGAGAAAGCTACAAAAGTTATCAAAACGATTTAGAGTACTCATTTTTACCGTATGACAAAATATTTATAAATAAAATGCCTTTGTTATGACGCTATTGCAACTAAATAGTGGTCAGCGAAAAATAACTGCAAGAGAAAGTAAACAAATCCTGTTCTGACTTCTGTGGTTTTCCCAGACTCCCTGGCTAATAATGGAATCAATGTGCACACGTCTACAGTGCGGCGAAATCTGATCGATGCCGGCCTTCATGGCAGAATGTTTAGAATATTAAAAAAAATCTCGAGCTATTTGGGAGGAACGATAGACTGTATGTTTGCAATTGAGCTTCTAATGCGACTTTTGAAACACAAATTTGGTTCCCGTAGTTAAACATGGCGGCAGCAGCATTATGATTTAGAGGTGCTTTACTGCAGTTGGAATAGGCAAAATAATACGCATTGACGGCAAAATGAACTCTGCAAGATAAAAGTGATTTTGAAAGAAATTGCTTTGCAATTAGTTTGAAAGTTAGGTTTAGGTCGGTGCTGGGTTTTTTAACAGATTCGAAGCATCAAAGCAAACCCACAAAAGAATGGGTTTAAAAAACAACATTTCAGTTGCTTTCGTTTGGATGACAGACATCACATGACAACCAGAACATTTTTCTTTTTCAGCAAAATCTACCTGTCTCTGAATACTCTACTCAGCTTTTGAAATGCAACCTTGGCCATGCCAATACGCCTTCGAATCTCAGTGTGACACTTTACATTTTCTGTTAAAACTCTTCACATTTATTTAAATTTCTGTACACTACCGGCCATAATTATTAGGCCATCCCATTTTTGTAAAAGAAATGATGTACTTCATACTATTTTTTAGTATGTATTGCCAAGTGAATAATTCTAAATGAAAATAGAATGGTTCTTTTGTGAATACTGCACAATAACATGTGCATCAAATGAACTATTCTGGTGTCCAGGCTTGTGCTCTCTTTCCCATGCTAGTCTCTTCTTATTGGCTGGCCAAAGCAAAGGCTTCCTGGCTGCCTTGTAAAATTTTGCAAAGTAATAATAACAGAAGAACAATTCTATTTTCATTTAGAATTATCCACTTGGCAATAAATACTAAAAAATAGTATGAAATACGTCGTTTTTTGTTAAATTGGGGTGGCCTAATAATTATGGCCGGTAGTATATATATATATATATATATATATATATATATATATATATATATATAATTAGCCACTCCAGTTGTATAAGAAATGATGTATTTCATACTATTTGTAAGGATTTATTGCCAAATGAATAATTGTAAATGGAAATAGAATGATTCTTTTGTTATTACTGCACAGTATGTTACTGCATCAAATGAATTTATAAATATTCAATAATTACCAATATTGCAGTTTCATCAATGAAAGAATGAAGAAAATTTAGAGTGATTCGGACGAGTTCATATTTGGCTCCTTGCCTTGTAAAATTTTGCAAAGTAATAATAACAAAAGAGTCATTCTATTTTCATTTAGAATTATCCACTTCGCAATAAATACTAAAAATAGTATGAAATACTGGGGTGGCCTAATAATTATGGCTGGTACTTGTTTGATTTTAGTATCCCCAATTTATAGTTGCCATTTTGGGCTTCTGTTTTTACTGATGACCATGCATTCAGTTTTAACAATCATAATTACATTTTGACAAGTATTTCGTTTATCTTAATTTCGGTCGCTTTTTATCACAACGATACAGATTGTTTTTCCTTCGGTAAACAGTACATGTAGGAAACATCGAAAAATCTATCACCAAAACTCAGTAGCTGTGCACATGCCGATTATCTCCCTTTTTACAGGAGAAAATTACAAACGTTCCCTGTATCATATGACGACAACCCGCGGGTGACGATAAACAGTTACTGTATAGATTGCAAGGAAAATAGATTGGTAGCTTGCGGCTGTTAAGGGAAGTAGAGAAGTCCATGTGGCCTAAATAAAGAACATAAATGATGTCACTATCGCTGATCGTGTTCATTACTACCGCGATATATTACAAGTAAGGATATGCATTGTGGTGCAGTAGATATCGACTCCGAACAACAAATCGGGGTACCGAGTTCAAATTCCAGTTGAATTCCTTGCATTCACTTACGCACAAATACCCTCGGTAAAGGTAATAATCAGTCTCTTTTCTACAGTTATGGATTAAATAATAGAACAGATTAGGTTCTATCGCCTTGGCTGGTAACCAGTCTACCACAGAAAGCAATGCCAACCTACTGCGGGATAATCTTTTGCCCAGTCAGCTATGTCTCTTTCGAGACATGATCGCCCAAAGCGTGTATCATGTATGGCACTTAACTGACTGAAAATCATCATTATATTCATCTTTTATAGTCTGCTTGATTTATTCATATGTGGTATAATTATTCTATGTGTGATAAATTACGGTTTTAATGCACGTAAAGCATGACTAATGACAGTCAGCCAGTCAGTCAGTTAGTTATGTACCATACGTGATACACGCTTTGTGCGATCATGTCTTGAAAGAGACATTACTGACTGGGCAGATGATTATCCCGCAATAGGTTGCCATTGCTTTCTGCGGTAGACTGGTTGCCAGTCAAGGCTATAGAACATAATCTGTTTTGTTATTCAATTCATAACTGGAGGGAAGAAACGGATTAATGCCTTTCCCAAGGACATTTGCACGTAAGGGAAGGCAAGGAATCCAACTGGAATTCGAACTCGGCTCGACGATTCCTTATTCTTAGCCGATATCCACTGTAGCACAACGCACATAAAATTGAAAATAACAGAATTCTGTCTTTTTCTCTATTTTCTCTTAGTCTCTGACGAAGTTTTAATAAACGTGAAATATGTTACATTGATAAAAGTTTCCTATTTGTTTATATTTTCATCGTATCGGATTCCGACCCATATTTGATCTTCATTTGATCTTTAACTCGTATATATTTGAGTATGATGTTTTGAATGGCGTTTGTACAGTCTAAGGCTGAATATAAAATATTTTCAGGGCCAATTCATTTTTATATTTATTTTCTTTAAGCTATGCCGTGTCATCATTCTGTTGTGATAAGGATTTAGTATATCACTGATAAACTAATGTCTAATAAGAGCCTTGGAGAGTGAAGAAAGCGGAGATAATTATTTTCTTTCCAACTAACCAAATTATTCTTAAGTAACCTCTTCATTTTTTATCTTCTTCTATCAACTTACCATTAGTCTCAGTGAAAATTCAGACAGCAGCAATTACAAAGAATATCAGAGGAATGTATGATGGCATTAAGACAGCAATGGAATCAGTGCAGAACAAAACATCTCCCCTCAAATCCACCATTGGGGGTAGTTAACACAGACTAAAGAAAACAAATGGTGTGACCGGTGGGACACTATTCCAACCTCTACTCTCAACAGAATGTTGTGACGGCTGCGGCTCTTGACGCCATTGTGTGCCTACCTATCGTGGAAGAGCTCGACACTGAGCCGACGATAGAGGAACTCAGCGAGGCGATCAACAGATTGGCCACAGGGAATGCCTCAGGCAGTGATGAAATTCCACCTTCATCTTATCAAGCACTGCAAGACTATCCTACTGTTTCCTCTGCATAAAGTCTTCGACAAGTGCTGGAAAGAAAAGGCTGTACTACAGGGCATGAAGTAGGCTACGATCTTCATTCTTTACAAGAACAAAAGCGATCCAACCGACTGCAACATCTACAGAGGCATCTCTCTACTCCGCGTCGTGGGCAAATTCTTTGCTCGAGTCATTTTGTTCCGTCTGAAAAAACTTGCTGAATTTGTTTACCCAGAGTCGCTTTCGATCATAACGATCAACAGTAGACATGATCTTCTCGCTTCGTCAGCCCAAGAAGTGGAGAGAACAGCAGATACCCCTGTACGTCACTTTCGTCGATTTGACCAAGGCGTTCGACTTCGTTAGAAAGGAAGACATCTTCAGAATCCTGTGCAAGATTGGCTGCCCACCCAAGTTGCAGAACTTGATTGAGTTCTTCCATAACGACATGCGGGGAACTGTGCAGTTCAACGGCAACACCTCGGAGCCCTTCAACTTCTGCAGTGGAGTCAGCCAAGATTGCGTCCTCGCTCTCACTCTCTTCGGAATCTTCGGAATCTTCTGCGTTACTTCTGAAGCACGCGTTCGGCACATCATGGGAAGGGATTTACCTCCATACAAGAAGAGATGACAGGCTTTTCAATCTCTCCCCGTCTCAGAGCCAGGACCAAAGGACGAGCAAAAATTCTTTATCAGAGACATGCTGTTTGCTGATGGTACGGCTTTATCATCCCACACCCAGCGTGAACTTCAATCACTGATGGATCATTTTTCTTAGGCCCGAGAGACTTTGGGATGACCATTAGCCTGAAAAAAAAAAAAGAACAAAACAAAACAAAACAAAAAGAAAACAAAAAGACAAGCGTACCGGGTCAAGGTTCTGCAGCATCACCGATCATCACCACCAATGACTATGAACTGGATGCGGTCCATCGGTTTACTGACAATCTCTCCTTGGACATAGAGCTCAACAAGAAAATTGGGAAGTCAGCCACAACACTTGCGCATCTCACAACACGTGTTTAGACCAACTCCAAGCTGACAGTGAAGACAAAGATAGCAGTGTACAACGCCTGTGTCAACAGCACACTGCTATACGGCAGCGAGACATAGACCACGTACGCCAGGCAAGAGAGGCGTCTGAATATCTTTCACGTGACAAGTATCCGACGCATATTGGGAATCTCATGGCAAGATAAGGTGCATAACACTGAGGTCTTGCCACGCGTGGGTCTGCCCATTATTTTCAAACTCCTCAAACAGCGCAGAATCCACTGACTAGGCCATGTCCCCAGCATCTTGGACGGTCGCATTCCAAAAGACCTCTGAGCAGCCACAGCTGCGGTATCGTGAAATTGTAAAACGCGACATGAATGCTGTGGGCATCAACATGGAGTCATGGAAGAACGTAGCAGTCAACCGGTCCAAATGGAGAGGAAACCTGGCCCAACAACTCAAATCAAGGGAGGAGCAACTGACACAAGTCGCCATGGAGAGGCGCGTTTATAGAAAGCAAAGTGACAGCTCCAACAGACCGGAAACAAAAAATAAATTCAGCCTGTGCAACGAAGACTGTCACTCCCGAATCGGTTTCTACAGTTACAGACGCCGACGCTCCAGCCAAGTAGACAAGTAGATGCTACTCATGGTCAACCCTGACCAACGAAGGTCTGCTACTATATTAAACAGCGTGTATTTAGGTGGCAACCATTTATTTATGCATGTTTTATAAAATAGAACGGGCTGCAAATGTTTATTAAGCATTTTGGTGAGTTTTTTGTGAGACCTAAAAAGTCGTTTGATAACAAGCAAAAACAAAAAAGTTCTTCTTTAGAAATTGTGGACTAGAATTTTAACTTTTTAAATTTATTTAGTTTTAATGAATTTAATGAATAAGCTTGCTAATTTCATTGAGTTCCTTTCTCTTCTTGTCTATGTTTCTGTCACTATTGATATTAAGTATTCCATATTGTGATTATAGAAGATCTGGCAAGAAAGATGAAATGCTGTAAGAATCTGTATGTAAATTACCGTGGATGATCTAGCGATTAAGGCACTTACTATAAAGTTTTGACTTATTAAATTGCGTTCTCTTTAATTAAAATAGCATTTTTAAACTATGGTCAGTCGCATGACGGTGATAAATTAATGGATGTTCTCTAAATCACTACTTTTGCGTTCATATAATATATTGTTAAAATTTATTCAAGTTTCTCTTATGCCTTAGTTGTGGCTATTACTACAAGTGAAAAAGAAAATTTCTCCTTCAAGGATTTTTGTTTTGTATTAAGTTAATTCCAGAAGTAATTGCCAACGTTTTTATGCTAAGCTTACTTTTCAGTTATAGTGATGACAGAGTCCGTAGTTAGAGGAGTATATATTGGGTTGGTTTGCTGGAATCCTAAAGAGCGAAACAGCTCACACTAAAAAAAAATTCCATATTATCATTAACTATGATAACATTGTTTGTGCATTTAAAAATTACACACACGCACACACACACACACACACACGCGCGCGCGCGCGCGCACACACATATATGTGTGTGTGTGTGTGTGTGTGTGTGTGTGTGGATGACTAATATATTATGCTCTCATTACGATTGAGCTGTCTGGAGAAGAAAATTTTAAAAACAGTTTCCACTGAATTGAATTGAGTTCTCTCGGTGATTGGCGTCTGTATACACTGCTTATATACAACACGTTAAAATTTTCCGATGCCATGCGCCGATGGCTTAGGGAATAGAGACTCCGACTGACACCAAATCGGTCGAGTTTCGATCCCGGCCAGAAGCAAGTGGATATGTCTAGCCACACTGATGAGCTGTGTTACAGCGAAACGGGCTTGTATGTGGATGACTAATATATATATATATATATATATATATATATATATATATATATATACTGACGTTGCATTAAAAACCCTTGGAGATTGTCGCTATCAGGGAAGCAAGTATGCGGAAGGGAGTTTCACAGGCTGGAAGTGCGAGAAAAGAAGCTATTAGAGTTGAAGTGAACGATGCATTTGGTTATTTTGATCTTGTTACCAGTCTGGTTGCTCGAGTAAAGTCTTATAGCGGGGTATCAGGGAACTAAACTCTTCTGAGTAGAAGCCGTGAAAATATTTGTAAAAGAGACAGAGGGAAGCCACATCCCGTCGGTGAGAAAGTAACTGGAGTCAAGCTGCCAAATCAGGATCGATTACATTGCAGATTCTCCTCTGGATACTGTCGAGAATGCCGAGATGAATAGCAGAGACGCCAAACAAGATATGAAAATAATATTCAATGCATGGGTGGATGGCTGATTTGTATATGTGCAAAATGGACTCAAGGGAGGAAAACATTCTGGCCCAACACAGTGACCCAACCTTCCTAGAAATAGATTTAGCTATTGATCCAATGTAATTGTTCCACTTGAGGTCGGCTGAGAGAGTGAGGCCGAGGAAACGCTGTGCAATGCTTTCGGGGAGACTAGCTTGATCCATGCTGATGGGGCCGGCAGAATGGACTGTTTAGGATAGTTGACGAATAGCAGCTTCGTTTTGTAAGCATTAAAGTTTACGAGTCATTTCTTGCCCCAGTCTACCACAGATTGAAGGTCCTTCTCAAAATCAGCAGGGAAGTTATCTATGTCCATCTTGGCAGATTTCTTACCGAGGCGGAAGTAAATGGTGGTGTTGTAAGCGTAAATGCCTACTTGTAAATTGATCACGTTAGGGAGATCGTTGATAAAGATCAGAAAGAGCATCAGACCGAGGATAGAGCCCTGGGACCACCCGCGTTCGTGTGATAGGATCTGGAGGTATGCCTGTTACAATCGATCTTCATTATGCAATTTAATAGGAAGGAGTGGATCAAACCAAGCAAGTGACCATAACAAATGCTTTGGCGATATTCAGGGCAACAGCTCGCGCTTCGCCGTTCATATCGATGACTTGTTATATGTACTCCGTAATGGACGAAAATATCAGCAGTAGACGTTGTAAAGCTGAAGCCATACTGTCTGTCCGAGAATAGTTTATGGGCGGTGAGACGTTGAATTATTTCAGCACTGATGATAACCTCGAACATTTTGCCGAAAATTGGTAGGAACTTGATAGGGCGATGTTTAGAGGGGTCCAAAGGTTCTCTTGAGTTCTTAAATACAGGAACCTCAGAAGAGGAATTCCAGCAGGCAGGAAAACAGGAAGCAGAGGGGCAGTAATTATAGAGATTAGAGAGGATAGTGGAGCGTTCAGGGGCACAATTTCTTCAAGACAGTGACAGTGATTCCGTCGCCATCGCTCGTTTTACGGAGATCAAATTTTGAAATGAAGCTAGAGACCAGCGAGGGGGTTATTTAAATATCCTTCAGTTAATCCTAATTTCGAGGAGGGAAGCCGGGTGCGGATACTTGAGAGGAGTCAATTATGAAGTTGGATGAGAAATTGCGAGCAAAGCACTCGGTCTTGTCTGATGTGGCTGTGAGGACCTCAAATGTATTGGTTAAAGGAGGCATGGAAGGTTTGCTGTTGTTCAACATACATTTACATAACTGCCAGTAGTTTTTGGAGCCGAACTTTCGGGCTACTATATACTACTTTATTATCTCGGGAATAACACCTTAGCGTCATTTAAGATTTTCTTACACTCATTACGAGCAGAGTTAAATAGGCGCTTATTATTGTCAGAGGTGTAGTTCCGATATAGCCGGAAGAAGTCATTCCTGTGCGCACTGGCGGCAGAACAGGCAGGAGAAAACCAGAGGGACGATTGAGGTTTAGGACGGAACTTCCAGACCGGTATTTGGTTGTTTTGTTTTATGGCATATCAACCTCGGCGGGTCATTTAATGCCAAATAATTTTTTTTTTATTGCTGGTAATACCTTTTTCTTTCAACAATTTATTGTTGTTTTATATAAGTTTTTGTGTCTAGTAATACTTTTTTCTTTTCGAGTATCAAGATTCATTGGGATTTGTTTTTAAGGGCAGTGTCCCCAAGTCCTACCCTTGTTATTTAACCCATAACTGGATTGAAGGGACAGATTAATACCTTTCCCAAGGGTACCAGTGCTTAGGTGAATGCAGGGTATTCAACTGGAATTCGAACTCGGCTCACCGATTTCTCTTTCCGAGCCGATATCCACTGTACCACAACGCAAATCCGTCACTAAACGCTTACAGTACCTGGTATTCCCAAGCGGTCACCCATCTAAGTACTGACCAGGCTCAACGTTGCTTAACTTCGGTGATCGAGCGAAAACCGGTGTATTGAACGTGATATGGCCGTAAGCCCAGACCGGTATGAAAGCATCAATATCAGCTTTTACCCAGAAGGAAGCCTCAGAGGCGCAGTCTTCAACGGGTAAGCTAAACACTTTTCTCAAGGTATGTCACTTAAAAATCACAGAACGAATCCCAGTTTGCTCTTTGGTAGCAGTAAGAACCTCTGTTGGTAGAAGATTCCTGGGTGGGATATGCCTAAGATATTAACTAAATGCAAAATTCATGGCATGAATGCCAGCAGGATTAGTGATAGAGTTTTTCAGCCTCTTAGAGCGGTGGGCATTAAAATCACCGAATACAAATATATTAGCAAATAGGTGGGAGGAAGTAGCCTTATCTATATTGTCAGAGATACTGTCTAGCAAAAAACAATCGGGAGAGAAAGGGGAACGGTATAGAAAGAAAAGATAGCTAACCGATTTTAGAAGTGAAAGATGAAGACACACGTATGAGTGGTAGGGAATTCGAGAGAAGTCACCATACCCAGAAGGTTTTCGCTGACGTAAACCCCCAGACTATGCGGATGGACAGTAGAGTCCTTCTTTAAGAGGGGAAGATAGCCAGGAATCAAGAAGTCAAAGGAGGGCATTGAGGGTATAAAATTGGTTTCGCAAAGCGCTAGGATGTCAGGGAACTTTTCGTGGAGGAAATATATCGCCCCGAAGAAGTTGGTACGCACACCACGAACATTTATGAAGAAAATGTTGAGTAGTTTAGGTGATTTTGGTTTAGCTAGTTTAGCTTTGTTTCTTGAGATGCGATTGTTTATTCTTGTGTTGTTGGTGAGGAGAGGCTTTATGTAGAGTTGGAAGACGGTCATTGATGGCAACATGTTCAGGATGGGAGCTGGCGCAGACAGCAGCATAGTGTGGCCTCGGGGTTTCTCACCGGAAGCAGTTGCAGGGACACCTATCGGTGCACCTCATGACACTGCAAGAACCCTGATATTATGCAACTGTTGATCAGAGCAGCCGCTCTCGACGCTGAGCAAGTGATAGGGCTCCTAACTACCAGTCGGAAGCAACAACCAGAAAACTGTCAACCAGGTACCTTCACCATGAAGAGACGTTGCCATCAACTATACACATCACAGAAAGTTGCGGGAGCACCAATGTTGAGGTCTGAGGAGAGAAAGAGGACCGGGAAGAACTTGCTAAACAAGGAAAAAAGATGAACCTCTACGACTGTTCAACAGAGGTGGAAAGAATATGAACCGGGCGATAGTAGGGTCTATCTACTCCATTAAAAAAAATAATGTTAAATTTACTGATTTTTAACTTAGTAAAAGTCAGAAGCACATTTGCTATTTCATTAAAGAACTTGAACCAGCAGTAACAAACAAAACAAAACAAAAAAACAAAACAAAAAAACAAAAACAAAAAACAGACACAGCCAAGAATTGGAGAGGCCAAGTAAAGTGAAACTAATGATCAATTTCGACGGACAAGGTTCACTTTTTTAGCAAAAACCAAATCGAGCGGAGTGATTAAATTTTATATATATGACGAATTTCATATATATGACGCATTAGCTGGATAAGCTGGGGGTGGGCTGTGTGGTTGGAGTCATATATCTAGGAAATGGAATGGCAGATACATATCAAAAGGAAAAAATGTAGTCCCTAATGCATGAGACTGTTCTAACGAGTTAAAAATTAACGCGAACGGAAACATTCATTTCATAATATCACAAACAGGAAATGAAAACAGACTGAAAAAAAATACATGGAAATCAATTACATTTAAAGAATTTAAACAAAAATGAAATGTAACTCCAATTCAGACTGGATACAAACGAAATAGTAGGATCTTATTTTAGAAAAGAAAAGAAAATGAAAAAATATCACAACCAAGAATTAGAAAGGCCAGTAAATTTAAAATGATGATCCATTTCGACGGACAAGTTGAAAAAAGTGTCTTTGATCTAACATGTTTCACTTAACAAGCCTTTTCAGAGATTTTTTAAAAACCGAATGTTTTAAAATTTTTTTTTTTAAATTAAAAAAAAAGTCTTTTAAAAATCCACAGACACATTATGTTGATTAAGGTTTGACTTCATTGGTCAGATACGTGTCACGTGTAATAAAGCAATGGATGTATATTTTAAGTTTAGAGGAAAAAGTTGTTTGTTTAATGTGTGTGTCACGTGTAATGTATATTATGAATATAAGTAGATGTATACGAAAATAATGCGTGTCAAGGGTATTTAAACTATAGAAGAATAAAGTGTGTTTATATCTCGGTAACTTTAGTATGTGTGTAAATGACAACACAAAATATATTTCCGTTCAAAATTGTAACGAAATAATGTATACACGTGTTAATAAAATGAGAGAATCATGTATGAGTTTGAATAATAAAACGAAATATATTTCCGTTTAAAAATTTAGCGAAATAATGTATAAAAGCATGAAGCAAACTTTTTATAGATAAAGAAATAAATTTCGAAAATAAGTTGTTAATTAAAATATTTCAATGAAATAATATGTATTAAAATACTACATTTCTCTGTATTAAAATTATTATATCATAATTAATATGAATTATGCACAAACATTAAAATATACTTATAAAATTAATGATATATAAATATCATATTATATCGTTATAATATTACAATTAAGCGATATAAATAACATACAATAATGTATAAGGGGAAATAATAAAATAAATAATAATAATAATAATAATAAGGTTTTGTGATAAACACCAAGAAACAATAGACCACCTAATCTCAGGCTGTTCTGTGCTTGCTCTAAATGAATATAAAAATCGCCACGATAAAGTTGGGCAATATTTACATTGGGCAATATGCAAACATTATGGAAAATGTAGGCAAACACTGGTATGAACATCACCCAGCACCGGTTACAGAAATAGAAGATGTAACCATTCTATGGGATTACACCATCTACACAGACAGAAAAATTGAAGCAAACAGGCCAGACATTATTGTTAAAAACCAGAAGGAGAAAACTTGTCTATTAATTGATATGGCTTGTCCAGCGGATTGTAACATAGCAATCAAGGAATTTGAAAAACTGTCAAAATGTAAAGACCTGGAAATTGAAATAGGAAAAATGTGGAAATTGAAAACAAGAGTTGTGCCAGTGATAGTAGGTGCACTTGGAATGATAAAAAATGGAACAAAACAACACATTGAAAGAATCCCTGGAAACCCCAGCTTAAGAGATATACAAAAAATTGTCTTATTAAGTACAGCCCACACACTAAGGAAAACTTTATCTATGTAATGCTGGGGATGATAGGGAAGATAGAAAAACATGAAATAGAGCCATAACAACACGCCACTACCTGCCTTAGGTCTCCCCGCAGACTTGGTTGGTAGTGAGACCAAAGCAGAAATCGAAATATGATGAAAAATGACATAATAATAATAAACCTAATAATAAAAATAATAATAACAATAACAATTATAATAACATATAATAGTAGTGAGAAGAATATAGATAATAATAGGAGATAAAAGGAAAAAACATCATTCAATTAATTATGAAATAAAATAGAATATATTTCATGCAGAGAAAAAATATTACAATGTTAAGAACATAGGGAACTATCCTTTAAATTATTTTATATCTATTGGTATTTTGGATTATAGATTTTGGATTATAGATTCTGGATTATAGATTCTGGATTATAGATTTTGGATTATAGATTCTGGATTATAGATTCTGGATTATAGATTCTGGATTATAGATTTTGGATTATAGATTTGTGAACAATTCAGAAGTAATGCAATGTTTTAAGTGCGTTTTTATAGTTGCTAGGAATGGTATTAATGTTTTCAAAATACTTTAAATTAATCACCTTCCCAAACCAATAAAATTACGAAATAATGTCTCAAATTATCTCAAAAGCCAGACACGAAAAAGCTTTTACTACATTAATTAAATATCGATAACTAAAAACGAATACCAATAAAAATGGAAATATATAAACTATATACAACGCAGATAATGTAATATAGTTAAAAAATGGCAATATTTTAAACTAAACAAATAAGATAGCCACCGAGCACTCAAAAATACAATCATAATAAATAAACAAAATAAGTAAATAACTAACAAACAAATTAACGATGTGTTCGACTTCACTCTTATTTACATCTAAAGTAATTAAATAAATGTAATCAGCAACTAATAATTAATTTATAAATGCAAAATACCCTAAATTAAATGAAATTAAATTAAAAATCACACTTTCAGCGGACCTCAAATGGAATGACTATATCGAATCCATAGCTAAATCCGCTGCTATGAAAGTCGGTTCTCTGTGTAGGGCCCGAAAGTTTTTTCCGTCTAAATCTATCCTGCGCATATATAAATCTACCATCCGCCCGTGCATTGAATACTGCTGCCATATCTGGTCAGGTGCCCATGCTATTCTCCTCGGGCTTCTCGATAAGGTTCAGAGGAGGGTCTGTAATGTGATAGATACCGACTTGGCAGACCGCCTGCAGTCTCTCTCCCACCGGCGCGACGTGGCTTCCCTGTGTCTCTTCTATAAATACTTTCACGGCTTCTGCTCAGATGAACTTAGATCACTGGTGCCCCCTAAATACGAATTTGCGCGAGATACTAGATTAGCAACTAGATCCCACCCTTTTACAGTGAAACCGATAAAATACAACCGCAACTTCTACTTCAACAGTTTCTTTCCTCACACTTCCCGACTGTGGAATTCCCTTCCACATGATTGCTTCCCTAAACACTAACCTGCTCCCATTCCTCCTGACATTCCCTATGTCTAACATTCATTCCTCCTGACATTCCCTATGTCTAACCACTCCTTCTCTTTACCTTCCCCTATGTAACCCTATGCGCAATAGTGGCAGTGGAATGCCTTGTTTGGGGTGAGATGATTAAAAAAAAATAATTAACAAACAACCCTATACAGCAGCTATAAAATAACCGTATTCTAGCCCATATTTATTTCAAATTCATAGCCTTTAGAATAATTTCAAATATAACTAAAACACTAAAAGCAAAACACTGCGCCTCCTCGGCTTAAGTCCCACAACAGACTTCAAGTGGGATGACTATATAGAATCCATAGCTAAATCCGCTGCTAAGAAAGGCGGTTCTCTGTGTAGGGCCAGGAAGTTTTTTCCGCCTGAAACAATCCTGCACATATATAAATCTACCATCCGCCCGTGCATTGAATACTGCTGCCATATCTGATCGGGTGCTCCTGCTATCCACCTAGAGGAACTTGACAAAACCCAACGGAGAATCTGTAATGTGATAGATCCCGACTTCGCAGCTCAGATACAGTCACTTTTTTCACCGGCGCAATGTGGCTTCCCTGTGTCTCTTCTACAAATACTTTCACGGCGTCTGCTCCGATGAACTTACCTCACTGTTGCCCCCGATTTATAAATTTACTCGAGCCACAAGATTAGCAACTAGGTCCCGCCCTTTTACTGTGAAATCAATAAAATGTAAACGCAAATTCTACTCCATCAGCTTCTTTTTTCGCACATCCCGTCTGTGGTATTCCCTTCCATTTACTTTCTTCCCCGACAGCTACAATCTACAAGAATTTGAATATAAAGTCAATAGTCATCTCCTATCTCACTAACCTGCATTCTCTCTCTCATGATTCTTTCTCCATCCACTTCACTCTCATCAGCATTCTCATCCTTGTCTTTGCCACTTCCTGACACCCTCAATAACCTGTCAGTCTTTCTCATAATTTTCCTCCTATGTAACCCCCTACAAAACATTGAGAGTAAAATAAATTGCTTGGGGCGATATGATTATAAAAAAAAAATTCTATACTATTATATGGGTATAAAGTGGGGGATCAATTCTACATTACAATCAATATATAAACTGATCCCTCATTTCATGGCCACAGTCATTCTTTTCTTAGCCACTTCCTGACCCCTCCTATAACCTGTCACTCTTTCTCATAATTTTTCTATTATGTAAGCTCCTTCAAAACAGTGCCAGTAAAATGCCTTGCTTGGAGCGATATGATTATTATAAAATTTCTATACTATTATATGGTTATAAAGTGGGGGATCAATTCTACATTACAATCAATATATAAACTGATCCCTCATTTCATAGCCACAGTCATTCTTTTCTTAGCCACTTCCTGACCCCTCCTATAACCTGTCACTCTTTCTCATAATTTTTCTATTATGTAAGCTCCTTCAAAACAGTGCCAGTAAAATGCCTTGCTTGGAGCGATATGATTATTATAAAATTTCTATACTATTATATGGTTATAAAGTGGGGGATCAATTCTACATTACAATCAATATATAAACTGATCCCTCATTTCATGACCACAGTCATTCTTTTCTTAGCCACTTCCTGACCCCTCCTATAACCTGTCACTCTTTCTCATAATTTTTCTATTATGTAAGCTCCTTCAAAACAGTGCCAGTAAAATGCCTTGCTTGGAGCGATATGATTATTTTAAAATTTTCTATACTATTATATGGTTATAAAGTGGGGGATCAATTCTACATTACAATCAATATATAAACTGATCCCTCATTTCATGACCACAGTCATTCTTTTCTTAGCCACTTCCTGACCCCTCCTATAACCTGTCACTCTTTCTCATAATTTTTCTATTATGTAACCTCCTTCAAAACAGTGGCAGTAAAATGCCTTGCTTGGAGCGATATGATTATTTTAAAATTTTCTATACTATTATATGGTTATAAAGTGGGGGATCAATTCTACATTACAATCAATATATAAACTGATCCCTCATTTCATGACCACAGTCATTCTTTTCTTAGCCACTTCCTGACCCCTCCTATAACCTGTCACTCTTTCTCATAATTTTTCTATTATGTAAGCTCCTTCAAAACAGTGCCAGTAAAATGCCTTGCTTGGAGCGATATAATTATTATAAAATTTCTATACTATTATATGGTTATAAAGTGGGGGATCAATTCTACATTACAATCAATATATAAACTGATCCCTCATTTCATGGCCACAGTCATTCTTTTCTTAGCCACTTCCTGACCCCTCCTATAACCTGTCACTCTTTCTCATAATTTTTCTATTATGTAAGCTCCTTCAAAACAGTGCCAGTAAAATGCCTTGCTTGGAGCGATATGATTATTATAAAATTTCTATACTATTATATGGTTATAAAGTGGGGGATCAATTCTACATTACAATCAATATATAAACTGATCCCTCATTTCATGACCACAGTCATTCTTTTCTTAGCCACTTCCTGACCCCTCCTATAACCTGTCACTCTTTCTCATAATTTTTCTATTATGTAAGCTCCTTCAAAACAGTGCCAGTAAAATGCCTTGCTTGGAGCGATATGATTATTTTAAAATTTTCTATACTATTATATGGTTATAAAGTGGGGGATCAATTCTACATTACAATCAATATATAAACTGATCCCTCATTTCATGACCACAGTCATTCTTTTCTTAGCCACTTCCTGACCCCTCCTATAACCTGTCACTCTTTCTCATAATTTTTCTATTATGTAACCTCCTTCAAAACAGTGGCAGTAAAATGCCTTGCTTGGAGCGATATGATTATTTTAAAATTTTCTATACTATTATATGGTTATAAAGTGGGGGATCAATTCTACATTACAATCAATATATAAACTGATCCCTCATTTCATGACCACAGTCATTCTTTTCTTAGCCACTTCCTGACCCCTCCTATAACCTGTCACTCTTTCTCATAATTTTTCTATTATGTAACCTCCTTCAAAACAGTGGCAGTAAAATGCCTTGCTTGGAGCGATATGATTATAAGAACATAACCATTCCCAACTATTCGATAACCATTAAGATAACCCAATAAACCGAAAATACCTGACATTACCGCCCATAATGCTTAACTGACCAGTATTTAAAAATAGTCGAGCTAACAATCAACACACATGGCCTGAAGATTGCGTCCAAACAGAAAAGAGACGTCACTCGGTGTTGACCTCAGTGTCCTCTTCCATATTTGCATACGTCCTATCCCTAATATTGAGCGCTCTTACCACTAAATAGCACGAAGCATAAAATCATATTTTTATCCCATGTGTTCCACACTTGTTGAAACGAAGCACCTGCCTCTCAGATTTTCACTGTTAACTTGATTCTCTCTTGTTTTACAGATTATTGCTAGAAAATAGTTAACATTTTTATATATTCGGCCAGATATAAGGGAAATCATGTCTTGGAAGATGTAGCAAAAGATCTATTTTATGAAAACATAGTACAAAACTAAGTCTTTCAAAATTGTTCTAGCAAGATACAACAGGAAGTTCAATTTGAACACATTTTCAAACAGTAGTTCGATTTTCGACTTGATCAAGAACTTTGAATCTCATGCCACTTGAGAAGATCATAGGGCAACCGGTTCCTCATATCTGGGCCTCCGATAACAATCCAAACACCGAAGAATGTCATCAGGGTTGAAGAATCAAACATCATACATCTGGACCATGTAATTTAGGGCTCCTGTTCAAATGTATTAGTTCATGTTTGAGACTAAATTATTCTTCTTTGATGTACCTTCAGGACGTAGGCGATCATGGCCTTCCACGTCTCCCTATCCCTGGTGGATCTTAGAACGCTTTCTCCTGTAATGTCTTTCAGCCCCTGCTCTGTCATCCACCTGCTCAGGCCTTTTAAATATGTTATCCGCTGCTTTCCTCTGTCTCTTTTTCCATCTATCTGGCCTGTTAGTATCAGATTCTCCAAGCTCTCCTTCTTCATTGCATGTCCCAGGAACTTTAGTTGTCTCTTCCTGATGCTCAATATTAATTTCCTTTTCGTTTCCATCATTTCCAAAACCTCGTCATTGCTCACATGCTCGGTCCACGATATCCGCAGCATCCTTCTGTAGAATCACAATTGCTTCAAGTTTTTCCTTTATCTTTGTTGATATTGTCCAACATTCACTGCCATATTGAAGAACTCTCCTCTTCGTTTCTAGTAAAGTTTCCTGTGTCTTAATACTTCACTCAGCTTCTGGAAGGCGTCTTTCGCCATGCCGATTTGCCTTTGGATCTCTGTGTCGCACTTTCCGTCTTCAGTTAGAACACTTCCCAGAAATTTGAATTTTCGTACCTGCTTGATTTTACCACCCCTCACCTGTATTTGGCACTTTGGGCTGCTCCTTTTGCTGATGATCATGCGTTTTTTTTTCAGTTTATTTGTAATCCCTTCATATCACTCTCTTCAGCTATCTTCTGTAGGAGGTCCTGCAGTTTTTTTCCGTGTCTGCAATAAACACTGCGTCGTCTGCGTATCTTATGTTGTTCAGATTGTGACCTCCGATGACAAATTCTAGTATAACATCTAGGGTCCTGAAAATATTCTCACTGTAAAAGTTAAATAAATCCGGTGAAAATACACATCCCTGCCTTACGCCTCTTTCTATTTTTGTATAACTGCTGAATTCGTTAGATGTCCGTATGCAGGCAGTTTGCTGCTAGTAGAGGTTTTTAATTACCCTGATGCCTTCCCGAATATATCGAGCCTGCTGAGCATCTCCATCAATTCTTTGTGGCATATCTTGTCGAAAGGTTTTGCATAGTAAAACAAAAAAGCACAGGTATAAGTCCTTCTTCATTTGTATTGCCCTTCTCAGAGAGCATCCTAATCATCAGTGTCATCAGTGTGGCTCTTAGTATGTTTGCTCCTGTTGCTCCTGGCAACCCCTGTTCCGTCATCCACCTGATCAGTCCCTGCAAATATGTTATCCGCTGCCTTCCTCTGTCTCTCCTTCCTTCTATCTGTCCAGTCAGTATCAGGTTCTCCAGGCTCTCCTTCCTCATTGCATGTCCCAGGAACTTCAGTTGTCTCTTCCTGATGCTCAGCATCAATTTCCTTTTTGTTGCCATTCTTCCTAACACCTCGTCGTTGCTTGTATGCTCAGTCCACGATATCCGTAGCATCCTTCTGTAGAACCACATTTCGGCCGCTTCCAGTTTTGTCCTCATTTTCGATGATATTGTCCAGCATTCACAGCCGTATTGAAGAACTGACATCACGTAGCAGTCCATCACTCTTTTCTTTGTTTCTATTGAGATTTTCCTGTGTGTTAGTATTTTGCTCATCTTCTGGAAAGCGTCCTTTGCCATGCCAATTCGCCTTCGGATCTCCGTCTCGCACTTTCCATCTCCTGTTAGAACACTTCCTAGGTACTTAAATTCTTGTACTTGTTTGACAGATCCTAAAATGTTATCATCTTACTTTTCAATCAATATAATTTCCATTTTCAAATTCAGATATGTCAAAGAATCACCCAGACAGATTCGTCTCAGTAAAACAGATAATTTAAACAGTCAATATAGAAAAAAATATGCACATTCTAACAGGATTCGAAACAGCGACACCTCGCGCAGAGTAACTGTCGTTATATCCAATGTGCTTTATCATCGGCGTACTTCACGGTCGATAGAGTGGATGTGACGACGATTTCTCCTACCCCGTGTAACAAAGGTTCGAATACTTCCAGAGAGTCTCTATTTTTCTTTAATGAGATCCATACCCGTACACGAAAAAAACAAAAAAATAAAAATAAAAATAACGTAATATCTCTCCCTCTCTCTCACTCTCTTTATATATATACATATATCATATATATGTCATGTCAATTTATTCATTCACTAGTTTACTCATTTTCTCTTTATCTGTCTCTGTCTCTCTCTCTCTCTCTCTCTCACACACACACACACACACACACACACATATATATATATATATATATATGTATATAATACTGTTCTTATAAACAAGATTTACCTTGTCCAGGAAAGGGTTATATATAGATATTTTTAAGTGCTTTTCCGAAAAATGAATGTGTAGAGCTAGTTAATATTCAAAATATTAGGAATACTACTTTTTTCAACTATTGCAGTTTCAATCAATGAAAACTTCCTCAGAGATTGTATATATATATATATTAGCGGCCATAATTTAAGGAACGAAAACAACAAAGACATAAATATGTGTATTACTAAAAAAAGTAATGCATGATGAAATTGACGTTTTCTTGATAGCGATAATGAGTTTTCTTTCTTCGAAAGAGATTGTTTTGAGTGTAAAATTTGCCATATTGCTTAAAAATAAAGTCCTAATGATAAATGAAATTTTACTTATTGCTGAAATGCTCCAACGAGTTTTTTAACAATGTAAATTAAAAGTTTATGCAAATTATTAAATTTGCAAATTATTCCTTAACTTTTGACCACTAGCTTATTTCCTTTGTTCCATTTAATCTTTATTAAAAAAAAAACTATTATGTAAATTTTTGTAACTTTGTATAATATTGATGCATTACACCCTAATATTTATTCGGTCAAAATTTCATTGCTAATTATGCATTATTTTTTTTCAGTAATACACATTTTTATGTCTTTGTTGTTGCCGTTCCTTATATTATGGCCGCTACTGTATATATATTAGCCATGCACATACAAGCCTGTTTTGCTGTATCACAGCTCATTAGTGCAGCAAGGCACATCCACTTGCTTCTGGCCGGGTTCGAATCTCGACCGATTTGGCGTCAGTCGAAATCGCTACCCCTAAGCCATAGGTGCATTGAATAAGAAAAAGAAAATTTTAACGTGGTGTATATAAGCAGTGTATACACGCGCCAGTCACCGAAAGAATTCAATTCATTCCTGAAGAGTAATGCATATATTACAGAAATGGAAAATGTTTTAAAAATTTTCTTCTCTAGAGAGCTCAATCGTAATGCGATATACATCTATATATATATGTGTGTGTTAGTGTGTGTCGTGCATGTGCAAAGAGAGAAAATGAGAGAAAAAGTACATTAAAGAAGTGTGAACTTCTACCGTTTAAAAACTTCCATTCTCTTCCTGGCCCTTCCCTAGCTATATTTACTTTTAGAGAACATTATTGTTCACGAATCACCTTTTCTAACAAGTTAACCTGAACAATTCACCGGACGTAACTACAAAACGAACATCTCCCCAGATTCCTTTGCGTTTATTATTATGTCGAAATGGCTAAATCGCTCGCTGTCCTCCTTCTCCAATGTCACAACCTTCACTTCCTAAAAGAGCTTAGTTTCCTGAAGATTGAACTTCCGGTAGCTGGGAGCGGTGTATCAAATTTTTTTCTCTCGTGCAAGTGTCGACCGTTTCGTTTATATTCACAGCGATCAGTTCACCTATAGGTGGCACATTCTTTAAGAAACTTGCGTGAAATTAACCCCCAGTCAAGGTTTAGCTACAATTTGTTTTTCTGACTCTTGAGAACCTTTTTATAGCACTAAGATAACCAGTTATTCACAAAAATGAATCTTTAAACCTTTAAAGTAATTTAGTTTAAGATGACGCCATAAGGTCAGAATTCTAAAGACTATGCTTGATATTTCTTTTATATCTGGTACTTTTTTCTTTATATATATATATATATATATATATATATATATATATATATTATAACATAAAAATATTATAATATCAATACAAAATAGCTATTTTGTTTCGACACTACTTGTGTTTCTTATCAAGTGATGAGCTTTATTTCAAGTTGAACAGTTTTAAAAGGTTAAAAACCAGCCCGACCCCTTTAATAAGGGAGGCATTGTTATATAGACGAAAAACTCTTTATATTTAAAACTCTTTATAAAACTCTTCATATTTAAAACTCATCAACGGAAAATGAACCTTATCCCTTGATAAAACACAAGGAGTGTCGAAACAAAATAGCTACTTTTGTAGTGATATTATAGCATATTTATGTTATAATTTCTAAATAAATATTATCAGCTCTACTTTGTATTGAGCATTTTTTAAAGAATAGTGTTTCTTTGGATACGAAATATTATTCCATCCATACCTAGCCTATACTTGGGTATACAGAAATATAATAGATTGATTTATTTGTTTTTACGGCTTATCAACCCTTTACAGTTTACTTAAAGTCAGAAAGTATTTGTTATAGTGTAAGACTTTTTTTTTGCGATAATACTGATTTAGTGATACAATTCTTACTCAATTATCTACGGATGGGTGCAGGAGAGGTGGAAACGAACATTTTCTAAGTGTATTTGATCGTAACTGACTCTAATCAACCTAACGAAAATTAGAACTCTGTCCTCCAATTATTAATTCTATGTGGTTATTCATTACACCACCTGCACATCCAGTTTTACCCACTTAATTACAAGCGGTCACCCATCGAGGTACTAACAAGCTTTCGTTGATCACACCGAAATCGTTGTTTTAACGAAATATGGAACTTAAAGAAATGTGAAGGTTTTAAAATGCAATCAATTGGAGTAGATAGACTAAACTATCGCCCGGCTCACACTCCACCCACGTCTATTGAACGGGCGAAGAGGCTCATCCCTTATTTCCTGTTTAGGATGTGGTTTCCGGCTTTCTCTTTTCCAATCTTTTACTCTTTTCCAATCTGTTACTCTTTTTTTTTCAATTGAAGTAGATAGATTAAAGTATCGCCCGGTTCACACTCCATCCACGTCTATTGAACGGGTGAAGTGGCTCATCTCTTGTTTCCTGTTTAGGATGTGGTTTCCGGCTTTCTCTTTTCCAATCTTTTCACTCTTACGCAGCCCCCTGCACATAAGTGGCGTAACCGCCTTGCTCGGGGTGATATGATTAAAAAAAAAAATTCAAGAGCAAATATATTTGCCTTGAATAAATCCGTTGGAGGATGAAAAAAGTTACTAAGATAAGATTATTTTTCGTTTTTTTATGTTTCCAGACGTGTAGCTGAACCAGCTTCATTCAGCTTACGAATGGTTTTCTTCAGTTTGTATTGCTGTTGTCCTTCAGTTAGCCACATTGTGAGAACAGTACGGTATGAACCTGGAAAGCGAATTTGTCGTGAAAGACTCACAAAATAATTCACATTCTATACATCTCCGCTAAGTAAATTACTTTCTCTTTTAAAATTCAGAGCTCAAAATTTTTAATGCTTCAAAATCGAAGATGCTTCTCTTTAACCACCATAGAGAATTTTTTTACCTTCGATCAGTAATCAATACTGATTGAAGGTAAGAAAGTTTCTAGTCTCCTAGAAAGCAATACACTGAGCCTCCTTGGCCTCACTCTTTCAATCGATCTCAGGTGGAAAGACTACATAGAATCTTTATTTGCATCTACCGTTAGGAACTGTCTGGCCAGAAAGTTTTTACTCGTCAGAATCTATCATGAACTTGACATATAAGCATGCTAAGAAGGGCAGCCCAAAATGACAAATAAAGGTAAAGGATACTAGAATGAAGCAGGTACAAAAATGTAAATACCTGGGAAGCGTTATAACAGAAAACAGAAAGTGCGACACAGAGACCCGAAGGCGAATTGGCATGGCGAAGGAAGCATTTCAGAAGTTGAGTAAGGTATTAAAAACAGGACAATTTCGCTAGAAACAAGGAAGAGAGTACTGGATTGCTACTTGCTGTCCGTCCTTCAATATGGCAGTGAATGCTGGACAATACCATCAAAGATGAAGGAAAAACTTGAAGCAACTGAAATGTGGTTCTACAGAAGGATGCAGCGAATATCATGGATTGAGCATGTGAGCAATGAAGAGGTATTGGAAATGATGGAAACAAAAAGGAAATTAATACTGAGCATCAAGAAGAGACAGCTGAAGTTCCTGGGACAGCAATGAGGAAGGAGAGCTTGGAGAATCTGATACTAACAAGCCAGAGAGAGGGAAAAAGAGACAGGGCAAAGCAACGGATAACATATTTAAATGCCCTAATCATGTGGATGATGGAACGAGGATTGCACGGTGTAACAGGAGAAGGCGTGCTAAGAGCACCAGGGATAGGGAAACGTGGGAAACCATGATCTCCTACATCCTGAAGGGACAGGGCACATAGAAGAAAAAGAAGACTGTATCCCAAACGAATCGTTTAATATAAAACAGTATTGCTGATTTTTGGTCTGTGGCCGAATTACTGATGATTTAAGGATATGCTGAGGACATATGTATTCATATTTAGGATAATAATTCTATGAAGGTGGGGATATTGTGTCAGGCCAGAAAATCTTTTTGGTCAGAATCCATCTTTGCACATCTTATCATTCGTCTGTGCATTGAATGCTGTTGCCGTATCCAGACGGGCGCTCCTGCTATTCATCTTGATGTTCTCGACAAAATCCAAGGCAAGATCTACAACGTAATGGTTCCTGACTTAGAAGCAGGCCTTCAATTATTGGCTAACCGACGGGACGTGGCTTTCCTCTGTCTTTTCTAAATATATATTTTACGGTTTTTGCCCTGACGTTCTACTAGATTGGCATCTAGGTCCCTCTCTTTTACCGTCAAAATAACTAAATATAACCACCTTTTCTACTCACAGTTCCTTTTCTCGCACATACCGTGTATGGGACTCCCTTACGTATACTTGCTTCCCTTATAGCTGCAATCTCCGAGGAACTTAGCTCACTAGTGCCGCCCATATATAAATTTACTCGAGCCACAAGATTAGCAACTAAGTCCCACCATTTTACTGTGAATCCAATAAATTGTAAACACAAATTCTACTCCAGAATCTTTTTTTCTCGCACTTCCCGTCTGTGGAATTCCCATCGATTTACTTGCTTTCCCGACAGCTATAATCTCCAAGAATTTAAATGTAAAGTCAATAGTCATCTCTTATCTCACTAACCTGCATCCTCTATTTCATACTCCTTTCTCCGTCTACTCCACTCTCATCAGTATTCTCATCCTTCTCTTACCCACTTCCTGACACTTCCTATAACCTGTCACTCTTCCTCATAACTTTCCTCCTATGTAAACCCCCGCAAAACAGTGGCAGTAAAATGCCTTGATTGGAGCGATATGATTATAAAAAAAACATCTCCAAAAGTTTAAATGTAGCGTCTATCTCCTACCCGCTTAAATCTCACCCACCTCCCTAAATCCCATCCTTTCATCAGTATCCACTGTACCGTGTTTTTCTCCCTCTATAACCCCCTGCGCAGCAGTGGCAGTCTTGATATGCTTCGGGTGAAACGGTTATAAAAGAATAATCGAAACTACATTGTTTTAGTGAAAATTATCGTCTTATTCATTTATATAAAAGACTAGCTTATTGAGTGCTGTTTCATAAAAAATCTTTGTGTTATCATATTCTTTTATTTAGATTTTTAGAAGCCTCCCTTTCTGGTAGTTTTTAACATATTTTGTAATGTAAATCCATTCTTTAGACTTTAGCTATTATTTTATTTATTAAATATTTCATTGTTTTAGAAAAATTTGTAGCAAACATTATATTAAATTCAGATAAATTATTTTTAATTGTAGCAATTATTGAGTTATTAGGTCAAATTTTATGTCTGGATTTATCGAGATTATTTGTAGTATTTATTCTCGTTTTTATATTTTTGTAATTTCGAGAAACTTTCTGCTTTGCATAATATATGAAATAATTAAGATAATCGAATATTTGAGAAGTATCTGAAAAGTATTTTCAATGATTTCTTTTCATCATGTAAATATTGCGAGCTAAATATTCTAAGAAGCCGATAATGTAGCAGTTTACCAAGAATTTATCAAATAGTTGTTACAGACTCATGAAGATAGGAGATGCCGAATGTGATTCAAAATTCAATTTTTTCACTTCCACATTAACCTCTTTCTACCGAACCACATAGCAGTGAGTGATGAGTAGAAGTTGCGGTTATATTTAACTATTTTGACGGTAAAAGGGTGGGTTCTAAAAGCCAATCTAGCTTAAATTCACGTCGTCGGGATACCAGGGAAAATGCTCTTCTGAGCAGTTGCCGTAAAAATATTTTTAGAAAAGACAAAGGGAAGCCACGTCTCGTCTGTGAGAAAGTGACAGGTGTTGAAATGCCAAGGCAAGAGCGAGTACATTGCAGATCTTCCTTTAGATTTTGCTGAAGAGCTCAAGACCAGATATGGCAAAAGTATTCAATGCGTGGACAAATGGCAGATTAATAAATGTGCAAGATGGATTTTCTGTATTGACACATAGACCCAACATTCCTAGCAGTAGATGCATCTATAGATTTGATGTAGTTGTTCCACATCAGGTCGGTTTAAAAAAAGGCGGAATGTGTTGCTCTCCAAAAGACTTGCTTCACCATGCTGATGGCTGGCAGGAAATTTACTCTATGGTGGGTGATTGTTTGTACAAGGTGAGGGACTCTAAAATCAAGCAGGTACAGAAATTTAAATACCTAGGAAGTGTTCTAACAGAAGACAGAAAGTGCGGCACTGAGATCCGAAGGCGAATTGGCATGGAGAAAGAAGCATTTCAGAAGTTGAGTAAAGTATTAAGAAACAGGACAATTTCACTAGAAACAAAGAGGAGTGTACTGGATTGCTATGTGATGTCGGTTCTTCAATATGGCCGTGAACGTTTGACAATACCTTCGAAGATGACGGAAAAGCATAAAACAACTGAAATGTGGTTCTACAGAAGGATGCTGCTGATATCATGGACCGAGCATGTGAGCAATGACGTGGTTTTGGAAAGGATGGAAACGAAAAGGAAATTAATACTGAGCATCAGAGACAACTAAAGTTTCTGGGACATGCAATGAGGAAGGAGGGCTTGGAGAATCTGTTACTAACAGGCCAGATAGAGGGAAAACGAGACAAGGGAAAGCAGCGGATAACATATTTAAAGGACCTGATAAGGTGGATGACCGAACGAGGGTTGCATGGTGCAACAGGAGAAAGCGTGCTAAGAGCCACCAGGGATAGAGAGATGTGGAAAGCCATGATCGCCTACGTCCTGAAAGAACATGGCACATAGAAGAAGAATATATATGCAAATTATTGTTTATAAGAAATTAT
>JBBBDQ010029727.1:42500-47500 GCA_037127315.1 Ascarosepion bandense | reverse complement strand
CAGTCTTTTTATATCTATCTATCTATCTATCTATCTATCTATCTATCTATCTATCTATCTATCTCAGTCTTTTTATATCTATCTATCTATCTATCTATCTATCTATCTATGTCTGTTCATATCTATCTATCTATCTATCTATCTATCTATCTATCTATCTATCTCAGTCTTTTTATATCTATCTATCTATCTATCTATCTATCTATCTATCTATCTATCTGTGTCACTCTGTTCCTATCTATCTATCTATCTATCTCAGTCTTTTTATATCTATCTATCTATCTATCTATCTATCTATCTATCTATCTATCTATCTATCTATCTATCTCATTCTGTTCATATCTATCTATCTATCTATCTATCTCTCTATCTATCTCTCTCTCTATCTATCTATCTATCTATCTATCTATCTATGTCAGTCTGTTCATATCTATCTATCTATCTATCTATCTATCTATCTATCTATCTATCTCAATCGCTTGCATTGAAGTCTTGCAGTGATTATATTGACCGTTAAATTAAATTTAATTAAATTTCTCTTTTGATTTATGGTTATGATTTTCCTAAACGCAATCAGTGATGAAAGCATCGGTTATAACTCAAGAACGAATACACTATGCCCTTAAAATTTTTTGAGGAAAATATTGAATATTTGAATTTACATCCCCGCAATTTTAGAAATGAATTCCTAAGAAATTGCTTTGTTCACGAAGCGTAGCAGATAAAAGCTTTCAGTATCTTGGTGATATCACGTCAGTCAAGTGCCATACGTGATACACGCTTTGGGCTACCATGTCTCGAAAAAGACATGACTGACCGTAGTATGTTCCCCTTGCTTTCTGCGGTAGACTAGTTGCTAGCCAAGGTTATAGAACCCAATCTGTCCTGTTATTTAACCCATAACTGGAGGGAAGAGACGGATTAATACCTTTCCCAAGGGTATTTTTGCACAAGTGAATGCAAGAAATTCAACTGGAATTCGAACTCGGTTTCCCGATTTGTCGTTCGGGAAAAGATAAAGCCTTGCGGAGAACTGATACTCTTCGTAGCCCACTAGTGAAGGAAATAGTTGTTTCTCCTTAAAAGGAGGACGTAATTTCAGCTTCTAACGGAGAACACGTTTGCTTTATCAAGGTTTCTCGAATGCATAGGCCGACATAGCAATACAGACTGTTTAATATAAAAATAAAAATGGAGTGTATATTTTAAATATAAATATTACTTAGTTTTCGGTCATAATTAAATTACACCAATAGACAGTTGTATTAAAAAATGTTTATTACAATTATATTGTAGAACTTTTGAATATTTCTCATTTAGAAATGAGTTATTTTAGCAACCTAGGTTTCAACATTTTTGTATCTTCAGGCGATTTACAATTACTGATTTTTCCATTTTTTAAACGCTCGAGTAGGGATTTTCAAACAACTAAAATAATTTTCAAAATTAGGGGGATGTTATTTGAGGATCTTGGGACACTTTCACCTTGTTTGTATGATCCTAGTAAATATATGGGTTTGATAACATCTGGACATAATTTTTAATCTTTCATTTAGCAATTTTTTCTTTCTGAGAACTACATAATAGCTACTTTTTTTCCTAGCCCAATCTGCATACGTTGCCACTGTTGTATGATTTGGCTATTTTCTCTATACACAAAACTATATTAAGGTATTTTCCATATTTTAGCATCAATTTCCATACGTAGCTAGCCAATTTGGTAAAATATTTGAGGTTTTCCAATTTAAGTGTAGATTTATAATTATTCCTTTTGATTTGCTCTCTATGTATTTATACACATATATATTTAGAGCTCTCTTAGGGAGTTATCCTACCGCTGTATGTACAGGATATTCCTTTGGATTCTTCTATATCTACACCACATGATTATATATATATATATATATATATATATATATATTAATAAATATGCATATTATCCTACGTCTATGGCACGACTCGGAGTTTCATGTGTTATGCAATCATCTGGTGCATATTTCAAAGTAATAGTTTAATAGATTTGAATTTAATTTCACTTGATGTTCATATAAATTTATTATAAATTTAAGTTACTGCTTTTTTGATAACTAGAATAAAATTTTAAATCTTCTACTGTTAAATTTGTATAAAAATTTGAAACTTAAGTTTCAAATTTCAAATTAAAATTAAAATATAAATAAAAAATTAAATGCCAGGAGCAGAAATCAAAGGGACGTAAAAATTTAAATATTCAAATATTACATGTACATAAACCTGTAGAAAAAATTAATATTTTTAATAAAAATAAAAATAAGACAAAATAAATTAAAAGAAAAGAAAAGAAAAATTAAAAGAAAAATTAAAAGGTAAATTTAGAATTAAAAATGTAGGGAGCAAAATAAAAGTGTTTTAATTCATAATTGTTAAAAGTAATATTTCGGAAGAAAGAGTGAAAGAAAGAAAGAAAGAAAGAAAGAAAGAAGAATGAAAGGAAGAAAGAAAGAAAGAAAGGAAGAAAGAAAGAAAGAAGAATGAAAGTCAAACATAAAGATGAATCTATATCAATCTTGGTCGAAGAATTTAAATAAGTATTTTTTATGACAGCATGTTGTCATTAAATTACGTCTTTATTAAGCAAATTTGGATTCTTGATATAGCTTAAGATGACAAGTTTTTGTAAAGGCATAGATTACATTTATCTCTTTTTCCATTGTAATGTTTGGATTTAGCTACGATATTCCCGGTAATAATTGGGTTCTTACTGTTGTTTTTTTTAATTTCCAATAATGTATGAATAAAGCAGCACTTTTGCAGTATTTACTGTTGTTTGAAAACAACATGTGGTTGTTAAATCTCATCTTCCACCTGTTAGAAATGCTTCCAAAGTAAAATTTAACATTATCATCTGAATGAATTCGAGCTCTATAAACAATACTTTTGGACGTACACTGGCCATTCATTAGGTAGGTTTTATTTTCTCAACCTTTGCAATTATTTTTAAAAAGGTCAGTTGGGTGAGGTATGTTGTTTATGAGGGCCAAATATTTATTTGATATCATAGCATTACGACGTGAAATATATTTATCTGTTTTTAACAAAACTATAACTGACTTTGGCATTGTTTTTGTGTTGAAGATTATTTTTAGAAATGTTTATGAATTAAGTTAAGGAACCAATGTTAGTTCGGACGTTACGACTGAAGGGTGGGTTAAACCAAATAATGTTACGTGTACGTGGATTTCTGCAAATATTTTATTACCTTGTTTTTAACGGAGTATTCTAAACTAATACTGAGTTTAGTTTTTCTAATGCATTAATGTATCTAATTTTAGAATTGTTAAAAATCTTTATTACTAGAGTTGTTACTTAAATGAAGTTGGATAGATTTGTGTAGGTTTTCGTTGATTCTCTGGGGTGATTTGTTTCCCTGTTGATGTACGTGTGGTTGTGTGAGTCCTTAGTGTATGGTTTGTACAGGCCATTGCTCATGTCGAAGGTAACATCTAAAAAAATTACGACTTTATCGTAAGTTAAGGTGGTAATATTAAGATCATAATCTTTGAAAAATTTTATTAAATCCTTTCTGAGTTGACCCATTTTTTTGTAGATTAGTTTTTCAATCCGTCTTCTCAGTAAAGTCCAGTGTTACATAACTCGAAAATGTTCCTACAATCCCAGACCAAAAACTGCCCTACCAAGTTGCAGGCCTCTGTAGAATCATAGGCCTCCATAGAGATACTGAAATCAGGCTTGTTTTTTTCTAGTCCACTGACATTCATCTTAAAATAAAATAGATTTCTGGACCTGGTTGATGATGTTGATGTCTTGGTCGCTGATTGGGTAGTAATTTTTAGCTAAATTTATGGCTCGGGTTAAATGTTTTTTTTTAGATATAGATGAGTCAGTCAGTCAGTTAAGTGCTATACGTGAAACACGCTTGGGCGATCATGTCTCGAAAGAGACATGACTGACTGGGCAGAAGATTATCCCGCAGTAGGTTGCTAGTGCTTTCTGCGGTAGTCTAGATGCCAGCCAAGGCTATAGAACCCAATCTGTCCTGTTATTTATCCCATGAAGTCACAAATATCGAACTCGATGAAAGTGCATTCACTTATATATATATAAACTGTCTAAACACATACTGTTAAATATGAGAGAAAATGAATGTCTATTATGTTTAATCATGAGCCGTTCTAAACATCATATTTTAGCTTTAATTTCAGGTGAAAATAAAGACAAAAATTTTCCAACATTTGAATAAATTTTTAAGTTGGTTCTAAGCTTTCGGCTAACATGAACCATCTTCAGAGAGGTTACAAGGACGTTAACATAAAAAAGATCCACCATCATCGACGATTTTATCCTGTGTTGACATAAAACTTTGCTAAGCAACGACAACAGTTACCAAAAATAGCAAAAGCAGTCCGTCAATTTATAATGCGGTTCTATGATGTCACACCTCGTGAGAGCTCGAAATGATAATAGAACCATATGTTTAAATGCAATTTAATGAGTTATGACCAGATTTAAACGTGATTTTATTAAGTGAGGGTTGTTTAGATTTAATGTAGATGGCCTCCAGTATCTGAAGGTGTTTTTTACTGTGTGTATGAGTGAGGATTATTGTATTGTTGACTAAAATATGTATTAACATACATATTGTCCTACGTTTTAAGAAAGACTCGGATATCCTAAAGTGAAGGGGTTAACGAGCTTAACCTAACGAACGCTAATGCATAAAATAATAATTCAAATAAAAATAACGTTCAGTTCATAATATGCACGTGATGATCGCATAATGCATGAAAGTCCGAGTTGTGTTTAAAACGTAATATGATATGTATATTTATTTATATATACTTTTTTCTCTGTTATATCGCACTGAGCAATTTCTATTATCACCTGATAAAAATTTATATATTGATGTGTATCTACGCGTATACACATATATCGATACTTATTTACATACACACACACACACACATCTACACATACACACACACACATATTTATATACAGTA
>JBBBDQ010029727.1:0-37500 GCA_037127315.1 Ascarosepion bandense | reverse complement strand
GCCGGGGAAGCAGACATAATTCCACAGGCGGGAAGCGCGAGAAAAGAAGCTGTTGGAGAAGAAATTACAGTTACATCTTATCTGTTTTACTGTAAAAGTATGGGACCTAGTTGCTAATCTAGTATCTCGTGTAAATTCGTACCTAGGCGGCACCAATGATCTAAGTTCATCGGAGCAGAAGGTATGAAAGTATTTGTAGAAGAGGCACAGGGAAGCCACATCATGCCGTTGAGAGAGTGGTTGCAGCCGGTCTGCCAAGTCAGTATCGATCACGTTACAGATTCTCCGTTGTATTTTGTCAAGAAGCCCGAGGAGAGTAGCAGGGGCACCCGACCAGATGTGGCAGCAGTATTTAATTCCCGGGCGTATGGTAGATTTATATATGTGCAGGATAGATTCAGACGGGAAAAACTTCCGGGCCCTGCACAGAGAACCGACTTTCATAGCGGTGGATTTGGCAATGGATTCGATATAGTCATTCCATTTGAGGTCCGGCGAGAGTGTAAGGCCAAGGAGGCGTAGTGTTTTACTCTCTGGGAGGCAAGCCTGTTCCATGCTAATGGGAGGTAGATGCGATTGTCTATGGTGGTTAGTTAATAGCAGCTTCGTTTTAGAAGCATTGAAATTTACGAGCCATTTTCTACCCCAGTCCACTACGGATTGGAGGTCCTTTTCAAGCTCGGCAGCAAGGTTCGCTTTGTCGCCCACACCGGGATTTTGATCGAGGCGAGTGTAAATTGTGGTGTCATCGGCGTACATGCCTACTTGGGATCTAATGGTATCGGGGAGATCATTAATGTAGATCAGAAAGAGCGTGGGACCTAGGATAGAGCCTTGAGGGCGCCCGTGCACGTATGGTAGTTTTGGGAGGCATGTCCATTTAATACTACCTTCAATGTGCAGTTAGAGAGGAATGGCTGGATGAGGTCAAACAAATGTGCAGTTATACCGTAGCTCCGCAGTTTGCATAAAAGGCTAGCGTGCCAAACTCTGTCGAATGCTTTGGAGATATCCAAGGCAACGGTTCGGGCTTCGCCATTCTTGTCAAGAGCCTGGTATATGTACTCGGTAATGGTCGTTAGCATATCAGCAGTAGACCTGGTGAAGCGACAACCGTACTGTTTGTCCGAGAGAAGCCTGTGGGCTGTGAGATGCTGAATCACCTCGGCGTTCATAATGGCCTCCAAAACTTTGCTGAAGATCGGAAGGACTCTGATAGGACGGTAATTAGCGGGGCCTGAGTGTTCGGCAGTATTCTTAAATATAGGAACTAAAGAGGAGGACTTCTAACAGGTAGGGAAGCAGGAAGCAGATAGGCAGAAGTTATAGAGTTTATGCACATGGTAGGTTTGCTTGAATGGTTCTATTTTTCTGTTGATTTATTTTATTTTACTTTATTTTTTTTGTCTCTTGTTTATCTATTTATGTTTGTTACTAACCTAAGTTCTTTGCTAATCACTCTTGTAGTGCACTTGGGCTAGATTGTGTAAATTGTTTTTGGTTTTCAAGGTTCGTTTTGAGGCTTTATTTGTTGTTAGCGATTCCTTCTTATGAAAGAATTTTGAGTAGTTATTATCACAATTTTTATTCTATACCAATTTCTCTCGTTGGAACAAACCTATTTCTATTTTTAATATATATATATATATATGTGTGTGTGTGTGTGTGTGTGTGTGTGCATGTGTGTGTGTGTGTCTGTGTGTGTCTGTGTGTGTGTCTGTGCGTGTGTAAACTTATCACTATACTCGTTTCGAAATAGATTGTCTAATAATTCTTCCAATAAAGTCATTTTTGACAACCATAAAAAATTATATCATCAACATGTACATAGGTGCTACTCAAGACAGTTTTAAAAAACGATATTATAACCATACCAGTAGTTTTAAGAATGAAAAATATAAGCACAACACTACTCTCTCCATTTATGTATGGTTAATTAAGCAAGAATTAAACATAGACCCCATTTTAAAATGGGAAATATTAAAAAGATGTATAAAGTTCAAGGCAGGCCAGAAATTTTACAGATTGTGTGGGGAAGAAAAACTAGCTTTAATATCATTAGAACCCACATATAATTTGTTGAATTCTAATTCTGAAATTTTAAATAAGGAAATGTTTGCTTTTAAATTAGGATGTAAGTCTTCTTTCGGGTTGACGTTAGTATGTTTAGATTGCTGTTTTCGCTGGTTGGCGTATTTTTTAATAAAATCCCCCCCTTGTGTTTGGCGTCTTCTTTGTTTTGGTCACGTGGGTCATTAAGTTCCTTATATCTTGTCGTTATCATTATCCTCTTTAGCCAACCTTCCCTGAAGATCCGGTTAGGTGAAATTTTGGTAGGTTTGTTGGCTCTTTAGGTTATTTACTTTATATATATATATATATATATATATATATATATATATATATATATATATTAGGGGAAACATGTATGACAAAGTGGGAAAAAGTTTTCGTGTGACGCGTTTTGTCCTTTAAAAATTCATAGGACTAAGTATATATTTACGTTGATACCACTACGCATGCGCAGGAACAAGCGACAATAAAATTTTTAAATCTAAGGATGAAGTTTTTATGTATTTTGTTTATATAATGTAAGAACTAGGAAATATCTATATTGCTATCTAGCTGTTCACCACTACCAGTGGTTATCTACTTCACGAAGCTGGTGAGTATTATATTATTTTGATATTATAAAGATTAGTATTTCGTTTTATAGCCTCCATTTTGGTTATTTCTCATTCAGTAACCTTTTTAGGTTACAACAATAATCTAACCAATTTATTTTAGACTCCTTTTTTGTTTGTGTTTCTATCAATTTGATTATTAAATATGTCACATTATGATCACAGGAAATCTGCCAAAAATGGTGAAACGTTGTAAAAAACCGGACGCAAATTTACTGTGGAAAATCTAGTGACTATAGCAGTTTCTAAATATTTTCGTTTTATTGAATTGTTTTTCTTTAATATTAATTTAATATTTTCTTTATTAAAATTATGTTCAGTCTCGTTACGGTTAGCAACTAATGCGTTTAATGTACTGTTTTGCAAACTATCCCTTTTGTGCTTATATAATCATTGATTTAAATGCCTTATGGGTTTTCCAATGTATTCCTTGTGGCTATTATTACAGATAATAGAGTAAACTTTTCCAAGTTCTAACTTAATGTTTTTTGTATTAAGTCTTTTATTGTTTTATACGTAGTTGTGTCAAATTTTATGTTGAGTTTAGATAAATCCTTTCTAATTGTAATTCTGATAGTGTCACTGGGCAGAACAATATACGTTCAAAATTCGTTGAGTTTATCAAAACATTTTTTCTATTTTGGAATACTTTATGAGCTTTTTGTTCCGGATAGAATACACTATTCAAGTATTGCCAAACATCTTTATATATATATATATATATATATATATATATATATATATATATATATATATATTACATTAAAACGATCGACAAGGAAGATTTTAGTAATTTTTATTAATCTTTAATAATATTTTGATCTTATTAATTTATTAATTTTTATTTTGATCTATTTTTCAGCATTCTTACATGTTTACTTTTTGTTGTAGAAATGTTTCATAGTTTTCGACATTCTAAGGGCTTTCAGATGATGTTATGTTATCCTCATGTTTAACTGTAGCAAAAATAACAACATCAAAAGCTTCGCTGTCGGTTTTTCTCAACTAAGCATGTTTAAAAGAAAGATTACTGCCTAAATATACATTAACATAAATATTCGGTTGCATTCTTTGAACATTCAAGCGGTGATTTAAACTCTAAGATTTCTGTTATCGGCCTGGTAAAAACGTATATTTATTAATAATATACAATTAATAATTCCTTTTTATTTTTCTTCCATTTTGTATCTTTTCGTTAGTGTTAATATATAAACTTTTAATTCTTAGTTGATTGCCTACACTGAATTCAGCCATTAAGAAACACTGTAGTTAAAAAAAAATGGCGTTGATAAATGAGGTGCGTCTCCGCACTGCGGATGTGCGTTGTGGTGCAATGGAAAACGGTTCGAAACGAGAAATCGGATAGCCGAGTTCAAATTCCAGTTGAATTCCTTGCATTCACTTACGCTCAAATATCCTTGGCAAAGGTATTAATCCGTCTCTTCCCTCCAGTTATGGGTTAAATTACAGGACAAATTTGGTTCTTCTACTAGTAAAATGTTCTGAGTTGCACGGGCAACGCCGGGCTATGATGCTAGTTATTAAACTAAAGCACAGTAGAAGAAAGCGACCTCCACAAATTTCTTGTGGCATAGAACAAGTAAGAATCCAGCAGATTCGGTAAAATTATAACTATTTGATATTCATCGGTAGTAGAGATCAAGCGCTTTTACTGACAGATTTAAGAAAACAAAGTTAATGAATCAATCGTTATTTATCCTCCGTATCTACATAATCTTCATTTAATTCCACTTGGCTTTTCATTCATATTCAGTCAGTCAGTTAAGCGCCATATGTGATACACGCTTGGGCGATCATGTCCAGAAAAAGACATGACTGACTGGGCAGAAGATTATCCCGCAGTAGGTTGCCATTACTTTCTGCGGTAAAGTGGCAACCAGTTTTCTTTTTACATATTTTGTTTTTGTTTGAAAATATTTCTTTTGTTTTAAAATTACGGGAAAATATTCACATTTTTTGTTGACCAAATAAATTTAATAAAATTTTCTTTGGAATAAAAATTAAATATGAAGGCTCATTTTTTGTTTTTTGTTTTAATAAAAAATATTTTAGTCGCGTTTGACACGTGTGGTTTGATTTCTGTGACGTAATTTAGCAACCATCTTAGATCTTAGATGTTTTACGGAGCAAATGTAAACAATCGGCTCCATTGGCCAAAAAGTCCGAAAGGGAAAATTTGCTGAACTTAAACTCAAAAATTATGTGTCGACCTGGCTTCCCTGTAGATATGTGTCCCTAGAAAGTTTGAATGGCGTTGCTTAAACAATGTAGGCGTGCATAGGGAACAGTCACATACAGACTCACAGATTGCTTTTTATATATATAGATTAGAAAAAAAACTTGACGCCTTAATTCATGGTTAGCAATCACTCTTAGAAGTCGATTTTAAATACAAAGGAAAACGGGAAACCACTCGACAATGCACTGTTTACAAATAATAAAAAAAAAAGAAAACTCTGGAGACCTATGACCTTGATGGGATATGATGATTTTGGAAATTATTTTACGTTAGTTTTGAAAAAAAGAATCACTGATTACAGTTTGACTTCAAAAATCAATTGCTCTAGATATCCATGAGAAAGGCATGTATACAGATCACCCAGCACTTTGACAGAACATCGTCTCTCAATACTAGAAAATGGTTAGCACTGAAGGGATACGTCTTAGTTTTCCTTTGTGAAAGAAATATATCTTATTCCTACGGAGGTTATTAAATAATATTAACATGGGTCACCATGTAACGGTAAGGCGGAATGGAGAAATGAAATGAATGAGTGAATACTATTCTTACAGAGACTTTTAGAACATACACAAATAATATATATATACTAAAAAGCGTCTACATGTAGAGAAATACATATTTATCATATATGACGCAAAGCAAAGTATCAGACGGACCCAAAAAGAAAAATTCTTATAGATGGATTGAAGATGCCTCTGTTCGGCTATTGTCATGACTCCAAATTTTGAGGGACGAATTCATCTATATCCCAAAGCGATACGGCAGGCTTTATCTATGTTCCAACGGAACGTCGGGATTTTTATGTTACAGCGGAACATGAAGGTAGGCAGATTTTGCCTAGGCTAAGGGCCCGAGCAGAAGGGAACAACATTCTTCCTCGGTAGTTGAAAGAGTGTGACTAGTGCTTGGGTCACTGTTAGGAGGGACGTCAAGAGCGGTTGTCATTGACTACGTGACTTTATATCAACCAAAGGGAGATAAGCACCTTTTGTATTCTTACCGCAGAAATATCCGCTGGTTTACCTTGTTTTCGTCATAATGCAATTTGTTTATACTATTTAGATGACTAATATAAGAGTGGAGACTTAATAATTCATTTGGATGGGTTAAAATGTATTATATAATGACTAAATGATTTTAGGCTAATGTTTTGGATTTGTAACAATCCATGGAATTGGGAGGACCTAGAGTCCAGCTTAATCTAGGACTGTTTTCATTATCTCCTATAATAAAATTTGTTATAAGGAATTCATACCCCGAGAAACTTGAAGTATTTAGTTTTTAATAATTGAGGTTGAATTTTTGTGATAGATACAAGGGAGGTATCGCCATTGTTTTTATTACAATGATAGATTGTAGTTTCCGTAAAAAATTAATTAAAAAATCCCCAGAAATGCTCATTGAATATATGTCAATAAAAAACAAACTAATCTTTTCAGAGTGAGTGACATGGATTTGTTGTGAGTGTCTAATACGTTTTATGCTTGACATTTTGTTTTAACAAAGGTTTGTGGGCGGGATGATCGCTTTGGTAAAAACGACTATAGAAGCAGTTGAATGCGACAATAATTTCGCCTCTGACTTTAAATGTCGCAATCTTTAGCAGATGTTTGAAGCAGATTAGCTTTGGTGTCATAAGATATGGCTTTAGAAGAGATGACAAAGACAAAAAAAATCAGCTGTATTGCAAGATTAATGTCAATAGTTCTTTGTTTGATGCAAATGTTATCAATGTTATCTTTCATACAGTTATAGCGATATCTTAAAATTGTCTCTGACGTTCACTGAACTTCATATTTTTTATAATCATTTCACCTCAAGCAAGACAAAAAATCTACTTTCTTTTTTAATAATCTCCCAACAAGCAAAGGCATTCTATTGCTGCTGTTGAGTTTGAGTTGTGTTTAACGGCATATCAACCTCTATGGGTTATTTAATGCCAAAAAGGTAGGGTTTTAAGGATTTTTTTAAATGTTCGGTTATAGTAAGAAGGTTGATTTAGTCAGATTTTGATGAAATTTTTTTCTTTTAGTAACTGAAAATGTCTTGTTTTGTATTTAAAAATGTATTGATAGTAATAATTATTTTTCATTCAAAAATGGGTTATGGTAATATTTTTTATTCAAAAATGTATATTTTCTATAAAACTGTTTTTATAGTTTCATAGTGTCTATTTGCCCATAACTGGGACCCTGACAGGTGCTACCACACCTGGTCAGGGTGGACCTGGGAACAACAGCAACTAAGAGTTGGTTCCATGCTCCTCACAACCTCTCAATCAGAGGCTTTGCTGCTGGATGCAGTTTAAGCTCATACCCAGGACCACCACTGTTGAGCAGGGGGTTTCATAGGGGAAAGTGATGAGAAAGTGGGGTTAGTTATAGGAAATGTCAGGAGGAGGTTAATAGACGGATAAGAATACTGAGTATGAGGGTGGAGTAGATGAAAAAAGAGCTTGAGATAATGGATGTGATTTAGTAAGATAGGAGATGTCTGTTGACCTTATATTTAAATTTCTGGAGATTGAAGCAAGTATATGAAAAGGAATTCCACAGGCGGGAAGTGCGTAAAAAAGCTATTAGAGTAGGAATTGCGGTTACTGAAAAAGGGTGGGACCTAATTGCTAATCTAGTAGCTCGTGAAAATTCATACCTAGGGGGCATCAGGGATCTAACTTCATTGGAGCAGAAGCCGTGAAAGTATTTATAGAAGAGGCAGAGGGAAGCCACGTCACGCCGGTGAGATGTGGCAGCAGTATCAAATACATGGGCGGATGGCAGATTTATATATGTGTAGGATGGATTCAGACGGGAAAACTTCCTGGACATGCACAGTGAACTGACCTTCTTAGCAGCGGATTTAGCAATGGATTCGATATAGTGTTTTACTTTCAGGGAGGCTAGCCTGTTCCATGCTAATGGGTGAGTTTCTGCGCAGGGGTTATAGTAAGAGAATAAAATGACACAGGGGATGTTGAAAGAAAGATAAGAGATGGACAGGAATCAAGTAGACAAAAAGTGGCAGTTGACGCTGCATTTAAACCTGTGCAAATTGTAGCTCTCAGGGAAGTAAGTAAACAAAAATGGGCTTCATAAACGAAAACTGTGAGAAAAGAAACTATTAGAGTAGCAGAGGGGTTTTCATTTAACTATTTCAACTGTAAAAGGACCCGACTTTGATGCTAATCATGGAGCATGAGTAAATACATGTGGCCGAGGTACCAGGAAAAACGCTCGTCGGAGCAGTTTCCATGAAAATAGTTGTAGAAAAGACAGAGGGAAGCCACATCAAGTCTGTAAGAAAGTAACTGAAGACGGACTACGAATATATATATATATATATATATATATATATATATATATACTGCTCCTAAGAAAGTATACTATAAACATAATCGCATACACCCTTACAGTCGGTTATTTTGTATCTTACTTATATATATATATATATATATATATATATATATATATATATATATATATATATATATAGGGGATGTCCAAGAAAGAATAAGAGAAGGATGAGAATCAAGGAGATAAAACATGGCAATTAACGTTTCATTTAAACTTTTGGAGATTGTAATTATCAAGCAAGCAAGAAAATGGAAAGATGTTTCGCAAACAGGAAGTTCAAGAAATGAAGCTATGTGAGTAGAAGAGGAGCATGTGCAAGTATATTTGGTCAGGGTACCAGGAAAAAATCTCGTCGGAGCTGTTTCCATGAAAATACTTGTAGAAAAGACAGAGGGAAGCCACATCATTTCGGTGAGAAAGTGACTGAAGGCGGCCTGTCAAGTCAAGAATGACTATACTGTAGAACATTCTTTGGATTTTGTCGAGAACCTCAAGATGAATATGGCGTTCTCAGATATCTGACTTTCAAGGATACTTGTCTGTTTAGAATTTTTACTTAATTCCACAGCTGGTGATGATAACTATAGCAAAACATAAAAGAACCCGGCCCTAAAAACCTAAATTAAAACACATCGAACGTCTGAAAAAAAAAACAGCACATATACTAAGCTTTGGGTGATCATTTCTTGAAGGAGACACGACTGGGTAGAAGATTATCCCGCAGTAGGTTGCCATTGATTTCTGTGGTAGACTGGTTGCCGACCAAAGATATAGAACCCAGTCTGTCCTGCTATTTGACGCATAGCTGGAGGAAAAAGAGGTGGATTATATTATTATATTAATAAATAGTAATTAGTGGGGGACCAGTTTACTACTTCATGACAATAGAAAACAGATCCTCCATTTTATGCCCAGTAGAAACTTTGCTTATGCTTCCACCTATTATATTCAGTCAGCTGAGTGCCATACGTGGAACACGCTTGGGCAATCATGTCTCAAAAGTGGCAGAAGATTATCCCGCAGTAGGTTGCAGTTGCTTTCTGCGATAGACTGGTTGGCGACCAAGGCTATAGAACCCAATGTGTTCTATTATTGAAACCATAACTGGAGGGAAGAGACAAATTAATAACTTTCCCATGGGTATTTGCGAGGAATTCAACTGGAATTCGAACTCGGTTCCCCGATTTCTCTAGTACTAAAAGGCTCTAGGTACCATAATGAAAATCTCATCGAACCGTTACCATAAAAATATTTGTAGAAAAGACATAGAGCGGCAGCATTACGGCGGTTGGAAAGTGACTGAAGCCCAGCCAATAATATTTGCCGGTTCTTTTTTGGATCTTATCAAAGAGCAAAAGATAAAGAGCATGGACAACGGAGACTTATAGACATGTAAGATATGTTCTGGAATGTGCGTTCTGTTGCAATAAATATGGACTCGGGGTGCCGATTTCGAATTTCAGTTGAATTCCTTGCATTCACTTACGCACAAATACCCTAGAGAAAGGTATTAATCTGTTTATTCTCTCCAGTAATGGGTTCTATAGCCTTGGCTGACAACCAGTCTTCCACAGAAAGCAATGGCAAACTACTGCGAGATAATCTTCTGCCCAATCAGTCATGTCTAGTTTAAGACATGATCGCCCAAAGCTTAGTATACGCGCTGGTTTTTTTCAGACGTTCGATGTGATAGTATCTGACAAACGTGCCCATTCAGTACTACCTTCATTAGGCGATTTGAGAGGAAAGACTGAAGTCGGTAAAAAATCGTCCAGTTATACCTGGACATGTAGCTTGCGTCGAAGGGCAACATGCCTAACTGCACTAGATATCTTCAAATGCTTTGGAGATATCTAGTGCAATAGCTCCAGCTTCACCGTTCTTATCGAGAGCCTGGTATGTATGCTCTGTGATGGTCATTAACATTAGTAACAGGCCTGGTGAAGCGGAATACATACTGTTTATCGAAGAAGAGGCAATGAGCTGTGAGATGTTGAACCATTTCAGCATTAATAATAGCCTCCAGCACTTAACCAAAAATCGGTAGGAGGCTGATAGGACAATAACTGGAGGCGTCTGAGTGTTCTCTAGCGTTCTTAAATACAGGAAGCACAAAGGAGAATTTCCAGCAGGCAGGGAAGCAAGAAACAAACAGGCACTAGTTGTAGAGCTTGGAGAGTACAGAGGAGAGTTTAGGGGCGTAATTTTTCAGGACAATGATTGGGACTCCGTCAACACCGGTCAAGCTTCGAAATAATGGTAGAGACCATCGAGAAGAAACATTTTGTTCGGTTTTGCTGAGGGAAAGGGTAGGGAAATCCACGAGTTGAATAAGGACTGGGAAATAGAAAAAAATATTGTCTGAAGATTAAATTTAATGTCTTTTTTCCTTCTGTTCCTCTTTCCTTTCAATTGTAGCCATTTGTAGCTTTTATGATTGTTGTTTTTAATTTCTGATTTTTTAGCGTTCTAAATTTTTGGATTAGAAATGTTACATTTCTATGAATGCATAATGATAAATATTTTTTAAAATTATATATATATATATATTGTCTTACGTCGATGGCATGTCACGGAGTTTCATGCGTTACACAATCATCAAGTGCATATTACAAACTGATCGTTTAATATTTGTGAATTTAAGTTCACTTGATGTCCATGGGCGTTAGATCTTACAATGCTACGTTACTGCTTTTTAATAACAAGAGTAAAGTTTAAGTGAAAAACCATGATCAAGCGGGGGAGGGAAGCAGAAATGTGGTTCTACAGAAGGACGCTACGGTTATCATGGACCGAACATGTGAGCAATGATGAGGTTTTTGAAATAATGGTAACGCAAAGACAACTAATAGTAAGCCTCAGGAAGAGACAACTGAAGTTTCTGGGAGATGAAATGAGGAAGGAGGGCTTGGAGAACTTGATACTGACAGGCCAGATAGAAGGAAAAAGAGACAGAGGAAAGCAGCGGATAACATTTTTGAAGGGCCTGATCAGGTGGATGGCAGAACGGGGGATGAGAGACGTTACAAGAGAAAGCGTGCTAAGAGCCACCAGTGATAGGGGGACGTGGAAGGCCATGATCGCCTACGTCCTGAAAGGACAAGGTACACAGAAGAAGAAGAATCCTAGGACCACACATATTTTGCATAAATAAGTGATTTGTAATGTGTAGGATATACTTGTGAGTACAATCTTTTGTATTTCTTGACTAGCTTTAATTGCTTTATCTGTTTGTATTGTTCTGTCTATGTGTATTGTTTTGTCAGTGAGTATTTTCAATTCCATTATTATTATTATTATTATTATTATTATTGCGTGAGAGAAAATCAGTCCAAAATGGGACACTGAGGTAAAAATATACGAAGCCCAACAAAGTTTGAGTAGTTGACACGAAGCACATGGTTCACAGACGAATGTACGCGGTATGATGACAGGCTTTGTTAAAAGTAACGTATACACTTGCCAGTCGAGCCTTGTTTGAAATTTCTTCAATTCGGCTTATACAGTATTTCCAGACTTTCAGATTACCTCAGGTGTCTCATACTTCAAACTTTAAAAACTATCTAGACACCTAGGCATGTCATTTCACTATTTTTTTTTTTTTGACAATTTCTTTTGATTTTCAATGTTTACTCATTTCTATTCTGGTCCAAACCAGAAACCCAATGTCATAAATGACATCGTGATACTTTCCCTGTTAAAAAAAAGAAAGAAAGAAAAATACAATTGCATTCGCATGTTACAAGAACAGTTTTACGACTTACGTAGAAGGGTATTGGAATTGGACATATAAAAAAGGGAAACGGTAGGGAAGCCGACATAAATAATTTAATAAGTCTATCAAAAACTTTTAAAATACTTCCGAGTGCTACACTTACAACTAGAAATACTGTCTTTATTTATGACAGACATAAAATCTTTAATTCGAGGTCCTTGAATTTTTGAACCTTACAGTCTACAAAAACTACGATATGAGCAAGCAAGCACATTCGGTTTTCGTAGACTTAGCAAAGCACATTCTGTTTTCGTAGACTTTGGTCAAAATATCTGGGCGGTTAGCTTTGATTGTGCTGTTTGTGTGTTCCAGAAAATGGTTTCCTACTGTAAGACTGTAACATTTTCTGACATTCTTTTACATAAACGTTGTATATTTTCTAATGTAGATCTTAATACACACTGTCATGTGGAGTTTTGTATTTGGTGGATCCTAATACAAGATAGCCAAATATTACTGGCAATCAATGAGATAATCTCTATGTAGAGTTAACACGGTTTTTCAACTTGTTTACTTGATAGGTAACGTTTAACAAGAATTGTTTTTGTACACCGAGAATAAAACCTACAATTTGCACTTTTATTCCTGCACTAGGTAATATATATATATATATATATATATATATATATATATATATATATATATATAATAAAAGTTATTAATATATATATATATAATAAAAGTTATTAATATGTATATATATATATATATGTATATATATATATAGATATATATACAACAGTTATTAATATCTATATCTATATATAAAAGAGATAATAACTATACTTATGTCGAAAAACCTTTTACGTATCTGCGAAGAAGGGAAAAAAGGGTTTTAAAAAAGAAAGAACTAAATACATGAACATCAGTCAAAAAAGCTCAGACTGAATTAGCACGTAGGCTAAAGACTGACTATTCGCTGTTATTCATTTTATATATATATATATATATATAATAGAAGTTATTTATTAGAAATCGTCTGAAGACACCACTCATGGTAGAAAACTGGGGAGCAAAATAACATCGTTTAAAATGGATAATATTCAAAAGTTCAGCAATATAATTGTATCGAACACTTTGTAATACAAATGTGTAATGGTCAAATTCTATTATGACCAAAAACTAAACATTAAACAATATATATATATATATATATATATATATATATATATATATATATGAATGGATATTGAAGTCAACACACGCAGGTAACAGTTTGTTTCATGCAAAACGCAATCGTCAGGCTATTGTGGAACCGACAACAAAGAGCATGCTTCCCCGAAGACTAAAACCCTAACCTTCCAAGTCCATGCTTAACTGTCATTTTTTGAACATATGCGCAGATACTGCAACCTGCAACCCACTAACTCGCGTGGTTCTCGGGCTTTGTAAAGAATAAACTTTATTGTAAAAAAATGAAATTCGGGTTCATTTTGAACTGTGTTTAAACGTCAAATAAACATTTTTCTTCAGATTTACAGAGGGCTAACATGGAGACATCAATGTCTTACATAGGATATGGAATTCTAGAGCAGGAAAAGTATAAATAATGGTGGCAATCGGGCGCTATACTTCAATTTGTAAGGCTAAATTTCTAAAACAATTGGATGTTCTATTTCAAACCAAAACTATTACAGCTCTGTGTAATGCTTTTCTGTCGTATATTGCACATGCAAATTGCTTAAGAATTAGCATGCACTATTTCAAACTAAAAGTACATCTGTGTTATGTTTTTGTCGGATATTTTGCTAATTTTTTAATGTTTTTTTTATAAGCGTTTCACCCCGAGCAAGGCATGTCACTGCCACTACTGTGCAGGGGGCTACATAGAGTGGAGAAAGGATGATTAAATATAGGAAATGTCAGAGGGTGGGTGATAGGCGGGTAGGGATACCGAGAATGGTTAAATATAGGAAATGTCAGAGGATGGGTGATAGGCGGGTAAGGATACCGAGAATGAGGGTTGGGTAGATGAGAGTGTTCTGAGAATAATTGGGAGTTAGTGTGATAGGAGGTGTCTATTGACCCTAAATTTAAACAGTTGGAGATTGTAGCTGTCGGGAAAGCAGACATGTGGAAGGGAGTTCCACAGGCGGGAAGCGCGAGAAAAGAAGCTGTTGGAGTAGAATTTACGGTTACATCTTATCTGTTTAACTGTAATAGGATGGGACCTAGTTGTTAATCTAGTATCTCGTGTAAATTCTTGCTTAGGCGGCACTAGTGCTCTAAGTTCATCGGAGCAGAAGCCATGAAAGTACTTGTAGAAGAGGCACAGGGAAGCCACATCACGCCGGTGAGAGAGTGGTTGCAGCCGGTCTGCCAAGTCAGTATCAACCACGTTACAGATCCTCCTTTGTATTTTATCAAGAAGCCCAAGGAGAGCAGCAGGGGCACCCGACCAGATATGGCAGCAATATTCAATACAAGCGGATGTTAGATTTTTTCTTCGTATTACCATTTCCATTTCTTCTACTTTGGTTTGGTCGTTGTTATATTTTTCTTTGTGTTCTACACTTCATTTGATATTTATATTTTCTTATGGTGGGCGGAAGAATCGAAGCAAAAATCATTAAGCAAGATACACCAATGACGGATCAAATTCCCCGCATAAAGTAAAATGCCCAGTAAAAGAGCTGTGACAGGAATTTTTAACAGAAAATTCTTTCGTAAACAACTGAAGATTATTTTCAGTGAAAGAACAATTCCAAACGCCCACTTACGGTGAAATCAAACAGCTTCATTCCCTCAGTAACACCGATACTAACACATTTAAAATAAAAATGAAAAAAAGAACAAAGATTCTTCAGATACCAACGATCAATTCCAGGTAAATGCGCCCGGTTTCTTCATCTCGGCTTCGTTTCCCACAAAGAATCAATTTATAGATCAGCCGATCAACCCCCTTTTCTCACAATCTATTTATCGATGAAGGTTTCAAAAAATCTCATTGTATATCTATAGAACTGGGTCGATCGCTCTTTGAAACAATCAATCAGTATTATATAAAGCAAGATTTCGTTAATACCAAGGCAAAACGTTTGCAGATACAACAATAACATTTTTCCTGAAAGTGTAGAAAGGGCAAGAAAAATAATCGCCCACCACTTAGCCGAAAACCAACGATTTTTGCCACGAATTCGAAAGCTGTAACCTTACAGTATTCTGACAATTGTCTAATTATATATATATATATATATATATATATATATATATATATATATATATATATGTGTGTGTGTGTTTGTGTGTGTGTGTAGGTTTGCGTGTTGTATATATATATATATATATATATATATATAGGGTACATTTTGACAAATATATATGTGCGTTTTTCTACACACACACACACACACACACACACACACACACACACACATATATATATATATATATATATATATATATATATATGCGTATCCACTCATTTGCATATGTTAGATTTAGATGCTGAATTTATACTTTATATATAATTCGGCCTGGAGTTCGAATTCAAGTTGAATTCATTGCATTCACTTTCGCACAAATACACTTGGGAAAGATATTCTTCTTTCCAGCTATGGGTTAAATAGCAGGACAGATTTGGTTCTATATCCTTGGTAGGTAACCAGTCTACGGCAGAATGTAACAGAAAACTACTACGGTAAGATTTTCTGCCTAGTCAGTAATAAGTCGAAAGAGACATGATCGCCCATTATAGGTATAATGTTCACACACACACACACACACACACACACACACACACATCTATATATATATATATATATATATATATATATATATATATATATATATATACACACTACCGGTCATAATTATTACGCCACCCAAGTGTTTTAAAAAAATGATATATTTCATACCATTTTTCAGTATTTACTGCCCAGTGAATAATTGTAAATAAAAATAGTTCTTTTGTTAATACTGCACAATTACATCTGTATCAAATGAATTTATAAATATTTAAGGATTACCTATATTGCAGTTTCATTAATGAAAGAATGGAAAAATAGGCTGATTCGGATGAGTTCATCTTTGCTTGCTTGCCTTGTAAGATTTAGCAAAATAATAACAAAAGAACCATTCTATTTTCATTTAGGATTATTCACTTATAAATAGGATGAAACATTTCGTTTAAAAAAATGGGTCGCCTAATAATTTTGGCCGGAAGTGTATATACAAGGCTATTAATGTTCAAGTTATTCATATTAATTTTAATCAAAATTACATCCACTTTAAATCTATCTATCTATCTATCTATCTATCTATCTATCTATCTATCTATCTATCTATCTAATCTGAGAACACACACACACACACACGCACACACATATATATATATGGTTGCCGTAAGATTCGCATTCTAAGATATCTAAGCATGTACGTAAATATATATAGATAGAGAGTTTGATAGATAGATATATTTACACACACACACACACACACACACACACACACACATATATATATATATATACACACACGTATATATATATATATATATATATATATATATATATATATATATATATATATATTCATTAATCTACCTTTGTTAACCGTCCAAGACGGCTATTTGGCAAAATTACATTTACTTTCTGCTTCGACTTAGCATTTGTCGAATAGAAATCGAAAATCGCAATTGAATTTTGCCACTTTTTGGAAGCCGATTGCTTTTTCTCGTGAACGGCACGCAAAGAGACTCAATGATTTCGTCCCGTTGGCGCATCCATAACAATGAGGTGGTCTCCCTCAGGCGGCAAAAGCAATCCAAACGGCGACGGCTAGCAATTGATTCGTACTCGGTAAGGCATCATTCGACGACTTTCCTGCAATCGTTTTATGCGGGGAAAAGATTGACAATTGAGCTAACAACGCAACCAATACTGGCCAGTATACCGACATAGATCGGACACTTTCGTGTGAATGCTCGTTTCGTGTGATGAAAATCGATATCACTTTTGTACTTGCATACATGAAAAGAAACAAATGCAAGCATACTTAAAGAAACAATCAAAAATCGCACACATACGGATTTTAAAAAGATTTTAGATGTGCACAGGTCGAAGTCTCCTGATGGATTATTTATAAATCAATTGTTCGTAGTTTGAAAATTAGCAAATTGTCTTGCACTTTTTGGATAGTTCACCAAAGTGTGTTTTACAGGGTGCTTAAATAGTTAGTTCGTACCATATTAAGCTAGGAACCAAATATAAAATGGCATTATCATTAAGAACACGATATATAAATTTGATAGAAAATTTTGTTGATGCACACACATATATATATATATATATATATATATATGGGTGTATCTGCTGCCTCGATACAGTATATATATATATATATATATATATATATATATATATGGGTGTATCTGCTGCCTCGATACAGTATATATATATATATATATATATATATATATATACTGTATCGAGCAGCAGATAATTTTCTAAATATATATTGTTAAATATAAGAGACAATGAATGTCTATTATGTTTAATCATGAGCAGTTCTAAACATCATATTTTGATTTTAATTTCAGGTGACCTCATAGTCTCTAATAACCCTACAAGCACTCAACTAAATCTTCTACACAAAACCAATGTAGTGTATCAATTTACATACCCGTTCAGAGATTGTATCACTGGTACTAATAATAAACCCATTTCATATATTGTTTTTCTACAACCACGCTTTCCAGCAGACTTACCTGTCACCTTTCTGATCAGAGTACAATTAAATAACATTTCTTAGAAAAACATAGTCATGTAGGTAATATCAGACAGATTTTAGTCAACAATACAATCATCGTCACTCATAAACACAGTAAAAAAACTTCCAGATATTGGAGGCCATCTACATTAAATCCAAACATCCCACACTTAATATAATCACGTTTAAATCTGGTCATAACACATTACATAGCATTTAAATATATGGTTTTGTTATCATTTCGAGCTCTCACGCGGTGTGACGTCATAGAACCTCATTACAATTTTACGGACTGCGTTTGCTATTTTTGGTAACTGTTATTGTTGCTTACCAGAGTTTTATGTCAACACAAGATAAAATCGTCGCTGATGGTGGATGTTTTTATGTTAACGTCCTTGTAACCTCTCCGAAGTTGGCGCATGTGAGCCGAAACCTTAGAACCAACTTAATAAAAAATTATTCAAATGTTGGAGAACTTTTGTTTTTATTTTCACCTGAAATTAAAACTAAAATACGATGTTTATACGGCTCATGATTAAATATAATAGACATTCATTGTCTTTTTATATTTAGCAACAGTATATGTTAAGAATATATATATATATATATATATATATATATATATATATATATATAGGTAGATAGATAGATAGATAGATAGATAGATAGATAGATAGATAGAATTTCAGACAAAAATTAGAGGGCAAATAGACATTTTCAACCTGTCATTTTAAGACGTGCATTCTCAACCCAATATAAACCAAGAATAAGGAAAAGTTGTAAGCCCAGTCATTTGTTCTAGTGAAGGAAGGAGTTGGGAGATATTTGTTTTTACATGTTAAAGTTAGCGTAATTTTTGTAGTAATTTATTATTTGGTAGTTGGAGGTATGTGGCTTGACCATTGAGTTAGTATTAATAGGTGGTGTGTAAGTAACTGCTTAGCCAAATTTTAAAAAAATATATTGTGACTAATTGGGAGAATAGGATAATTATTGCAATTTCTACTTATTTCTATGACGACACATACTAATGATCACTCTCACTTTATTTAGGAGTATATTCTGGTATTTGAACTTTAAAATTTTAATTTTTTTCTATTGGCTTTTATAGGGTTAAGCTAGGGAATTCTAGTACTGAATTCTTCTTTGGTAGTGGGACGTATGTGGCTTGATACGTCAAAACAAATTATCAAAAATTTTGATGAGGTTAAGAATGTCAGGACTTTGACTATGAGAATAAAAATGAATTATAAATCTCACTGGAGTTAGTTTCCAAGCTAAAGGCTGGATTTGTTGATGTAATCAGTTGAATTAAGAAAAAGAGTACGAAAAAAGAATACGTCAGAGGAGTGATTGCTGTTCATTGGTTGAATCAGACCTCCACCTTGAAATGTGTAGGTTGAAGTAATCTCATTGGTTAAGGATTTGATTTTCATAAGATACCTCGTGTCTCTCCGCATCGCCCAAGAGAATTTGGGACAAGTATAAAAATCGAGAACCAAGTGAGTAAAATCAGTAAACGCTGCCGAGCAAAAGAGAAAAGACGAATTTACTACTGGTGGCACGAAAACACCCCACATGCTCTGTTGATATTGGCAGAGGTTTGGGAAGGATTGTGTTTAAGTTTGAACTCATGCAAGAAAAGTAGTCGCAGATCATGTTTTGTCATGTTCATAATAAAGGGCTTCTATGCTTCAAAAATATTTCTGTCAAAATTATTAAAGAGCACACATTAATTATTATGTATACAAACTTTCACCTAATATATACTGTGAATACTATGTTGAAATAGCTTTTAAAAAACAACACTTCGATGGGCCATTATTCAATTCAATAGGTCAAATGTTTAATCAGTTTAAATCTCCGAAGAATTTTTGCACGGTATTGTATTTTATGTGTTCACGGATCCCATCAATAAAATATACTACAGTTTATTTAAAGAGGCACGTTAAAATTTTTAGTCAGAAATGAAATATAGCCTTTTTGATGTCAATTTTAAATAGGAAAATTATTATATAGATTTGTTATTTTACGACTTATCAATGCTTTGTATACCAAAATTCACCTAATATATTAGCGTGAATACTATGTTAAAATGGCTTTTCAAAATACAACACTTGAGTCGGCCATTGTTTTGTAGCAACCTAGCTTGAATGCTATGTTAATATGGCTTTTCAAAATACAACACTTTAGGCGGCCATTATTTTTTATAACAACCTAATATATTAGCGTGAATACAATGTTAAAATGGTCTTTCAAAATACAACACTTGAGTCGGCCATTATTTTTGTAACAACCTAATACTATAGTGACTTGCTGCTTGTGCAAATTGAAAGTATGTAGAAAGAGTTATTCAGCTGCTCAGCAGTTTTGCGACTTTGTTTGTTTGTTTAGCAGCATTTCAACTCTTTATTATTCATTTCATACCGAAATTATTTTTGTTTGGAGCATTAGTAATTTCTTTAACAACTATATTACTGGTAATCATTTTTTCTTACAAATGTGTATTTCTCGTAAAATATTTTACTATGAAAATGTACTTTCACTCTAAAAATATTATACATTTATAGTATTTTGACCCCAGTTTGAGGATTGACTCTTTGCCAATATCTACCGTCATACAGTAAGATCGCTACACACGGACACGATGAAAATAAAGCAGAATATTTTGTGTTCTTTTTGAGATTGTGTTTACTTAGTGGTCTTTGAATCGCACTATCCCAACATAATGAAAATTTTATCTCACCTCGAGTGGTTACGATTTTGTTTTACTTGTAAAACATGGGAAGTGCTCAGACTTTTCTCCTCACGATTTTCGATGACGTGTAATAAGTGGATAATATACAAAAAAAAAACAACAAAAAAAACCTACTTATATAAAAAGTTCCACAATTTACACAATAGTCTGGCTTATTTAGTCAATTTTTTATTTGTAAGACGATAATGTCACTTCTGGAAACATTCTTGAAACTCACTTTCAGAAAAACATTTCAATAATATAGTTATCATTTTGGAATCAATCACTGGAGACTACATCTGGTGAATAAATTTTATGTCCGGCTTTTGTAATTAATTTCTTAGCCAGGAACTTGCGATCATCTATGCGCAGGAGCAATGGAAAGGTGGTTAATCCATTTGACATATCAGAGTTAGAGTCTCGTAAACTTTTCTAGATTTCTAAATCAATAAAGTGATTGACAGTTCTTCCATCAACACGTAAGACTTCTTCAGCTACTCGGAAACGAAAGACACATCTGGTCTACTTCTCAAGAAGAACGGAAATTAGAACATGTATGGACGGAGGTCTACCGTTACAAGCTTCTGCCTAACTAATTATTGCTGGGGTCATTCGGGGAAATAAATATTTGGTGTGTTGGAAGGGGTTATTTGTACGTGACTGAAACATTTATATTACCGAAATATTTATTCTTAACCCATCACCTTCATTAATTTAGTGACAAATAATAACTGCATGAAGACGAGATGAAATACTCTCGATTTTATCCGCTTCGCAAAAGCATTACTTAACCAAAACAAAATTGCTAAGGGCTATAAATTCTTCTTTTATGTGCCAAGTCCTTTCACGGCGTAGGCGATCATGGCTTTCCACATCTCTGTGTCCCTGGTGGCTCTTAGCACGCGTTCTCCTGTTGCACCATGCAACCCTCGTTCCGTCATCCACCTCATCAGGTCCTTCAAATATGTTATCCTCTGTTTTTCCCCTGTCTCTTATCCCCTCTATCTGGCCTGTTAGTATTAGGTTCTCTAAGTCCTCTTTCCTCATTGCATGTCCCAAGAACTTTAGCTGTCTCTTCCTGATGCCCAGTATTAATTCCTTTTTGTCTCCATCATTTTCAAAACCTCATCATTGCTTACATTCTCGATCCATGATATCCGCAGCATCCTTCTGTAGAACGACATTTCAGCTGCTTTAAGTTTTTTTTCATCTTTGATGATATTGTCCAGCATTCACTGCCATATTGAAGAACCGACGTCACATAGCAGTCCAGTATGTTTTTCTTTGTTTCTAGCGAAAGTTTACTGTCTCTTAATATTTTACTCAGCTTCTAGAATGCGTGTTTTGCCATGCCAATTCGCTTTTCAGTTCTCTGTGTCGCACTTTCCGTCTTTTGTTAGAACACTTCCCAGGTATTTACATTTTTTGAACTTGCTTGATTTTAGACCCCACAACTGTATTTGGAATTTTGGGCTGCTGTTTTTGCTGATGACCATGCATTCGGTTTTCTTGCAGTTTATTTGTCATCCACGTCATCAGGTCCTTCAAATATGTTATCCGCTGTTTTCCTCTGTCTCTTATCGCCTCTGTCTGGCCTGTTAGTATCATGTTCTGCAAGCCCCCTTTCCTCATTGCATGTCCCAGGAACTTTAGTTGTCTCTTCCTGATGCTTTCATGATATCTGCAGCATCCTTCTGTAGAACCACATTTCTACTGCTTCCAGTTTTTCCTTCATCTTCGAAGATTATTGTCCAACATTTACTGCCATATTGAAGAACCGACATCACATAGCAATCCAGTACTCTCCACTTTGTTTCTAGTGAAATCGCCCTGTTTCTTAATACTTTAATCAACTTCTGGAATGCTCTTTCGCCATACCAATTTGCCTTCGGATCTCGTAACAACCCAAAATGCTAAATACAGGTAGGGGATGCTAGAATCAAGCAAGTAAAAAATTTAAATACCGAGGAAGCGTTCTAACAGGATATGGAAAGTGCGACACAGAGATCCAAAGGCGTAATGGTATGGCGAAGGATGTGTTCCAGAATCTAAGTAAAGTACTAAGACACAGAAAAATTTCCCTAGAAACAAAGAAGAGAGTGCTAGATTGCTATGTGATGTCAGTTCTTCAAAACGACAGTCAATACTGGACAATATCATTGAAGATGAGGAAAAAACTTGAAGCAGCGGAAATGTGGTTCTACAGAAGGATGCTGCGGATATCACGGACCAAACAGGAAGAGACAACTGAATTCCTGGGACATGTAATGACGAAGGAGAGCTCGGAGAACTTGATAATGACAGACCAGATAGAAGGAAAAAGAAACAGAAAAAGGCAGCGGATAACACATTTGAAGGGCCTAATCAGGTGGAGGACGGAACAGGGGTTGCATGGAGTAACAGGAGAAAACATATTAAGAGCCACCAGGGATAGGGAGACGTGGAGAACCATGATCGCCTACGTCCTGAAAGGACAGGGTACATAGAAGAAGAAGATCAATCTAACTTTTCAGTATTCACCATCAGTATAGATATATACACACGGAAATAAATATGTGTAAAGTTTTTGTATATAAAGTCATGTGCATGTTATGTGCTTACCGTGTTGGGAACAAAATAACATACACATAATTCTATATACATAAAATTTAAACATTTCTATTTCCAAGTGAAACAAAATTCATTTTTGATAATGTCGAAAAGTATAGCCGAAAGCGCTCGATAATGCAAAACATTTGGGCAATTCTTATATAATTTGAGTTCTGATAAGAAAAATATTATAAGAATGCATGAAAAATTATATTAAAAAACTTTACCTTTTCTGTTTTTTTTAATGAAACCTGATTTTCACTTCACTAGCTTTTCTAATCCTAGGCTGTGATATTTTTTCTTTCTCTTTTCTAAAATCTTACCATTTCGTTCGTGTCCAGTTTGAATTAGCGTTAGATTCTATTTTTGGTTAAATTCTTTAAATGTAAGTTATTTTTATATTTTTTTAATCTGAATTTTTTTCCCAGTTTTTGTTATTCCTAAATGAACGTTTGCCATCACGTGGTGCTTTTCTTTTTACTTGTTCGAAAATTCTCTTGCATTCGGTACTAAATTCCTTATTTTTCTTTCTTTTCTCTCTCAATATGTATCTGCTATTCCTTATCCAAGATGAATGACCCCACCCACAAACTCTCTAGCCAGTGTCATATATAGTGTAGTTGGAAGTAGATTTAACCCAGCGGCTCGATTTGGATTTTGCCAAAAAAGTGAATGTGTTCCATCGAAATGGATCACCATTTTCATTTTATTACTTTTTCTAATCTTAGGCTTTATTTCTCTTTTCTAAAATCCTACCATTTCATTCGTGTCCAGTTTGAATTGGCGTTAGATTCAATTTTTGGTTAAATTCTTTCAGTATAAATCATTTCATGAATTCTGTTTTTAATTTGCGTTTTTTTTCTGTATTTGTTATTCCTAAATGAACGTTTACCATCACGTAGATCTTTTTCTTTAAATTAGGCACTCCTATTGCCCGGTTTACATTCCTCCCACTTCTGAACAGGATCAGAGTCTCGTCTTTTTGTTCCTTGTTTAGTAAGTGGTTTCCGGCCTTCTTCCTCTCCTCAGACCTCAGTATTGATACTTCCGCAATTTTCGGTGATGCGTGTGGTCGGTGGCAACGTCTCTTTATTGTAAGAGTATCGAGTTGGTAGTTTTCTAGTTGAAGCTTCTGACTCGTAGTTAAAAGACCTAACTCTTGCGTAGTGTCGAGAGCAGCTACTCTGATCAACAGTTGCATAATACTGGGATTCTTGCAGTGCCATGTCGCGCATGGATAGGTGTCCCTGCAGGCGCTTTCTTTCGCAGGGCAACTACGTGTCATTCCGCGCCAGCTCCCTTCCTTAACAGTCAACTGCCCCTGCTTGAGGTCTCTCCTCACCAACAACAGAAAAATGAACAATCGCATCTCAACAAATAAAGCTAAATCAGGTGAAGCAAAATAGCCTAAACCACTCAACATTTCCTTCACTAACATCCGTGGTATACGTAATAACTTTTGCATCGCGGAATCTTTCCAGACATCCTAGCCCTTGGCAAAACTAATCTTAACCCCTTAATCCCCCCTCTGACTTCTTGATTCCTGGCTACCTTCCCTTTTTAAGGAAGGACTCCACTGTCCATATGCATGGCCTGGGGGATTTCGTCAATGAACACCTCCGTCTACCTAGGGTGACTTTTCTCGAATCTCCTGACCACACATACACGTGTCTCCGTCTTTCACTTTTTAAATTAGGGTCTAGGACGGCCTTCCAATCCCTCGCTAAAACTACCGAACGAGATGCCGTTGAAACAAATCAGACTGCTTAGCATGGTTATTGGGCGCATAAGCCCTAATGACACAAAGAGCCTTATCCTTTATGGTAACATCCAGCGCGCAAAGTCTGTGGAAACAATAGCAAACGTCGGGTTTAAAAACTTGCTCTCTCAGCCTCTCGAAAGTCTATCAAAACCTGCTGAATAAAAAGTTAACCCCCTAGACAGAATGTTTCCATGATGGTGAGTTGAAAACCTAGTCTCCTGTACACAACATCTATAAACTTTGAGAATCTGAATATTGCGAATGAGTCTCGCCCTGCGACACTCTTATCTAGGTACTTCCATTACGTAAGAAAAAATCCAGCATAAAAATGGTTAAAAAGGTTCAAAACTTAATAAAACGAACTTTTTCTATCCAAAATGTTTATAATATTATGAATAGGAAAGATCAAAGTAAATTTTATTTATTTTATAAAATTTTTTAACATGTTCGAAATTTTGGCATAAAATTTTGTTTTGATTTGGCATTAGCGTGGTCGAAAATGTTACGACTATTTTACAATTGATTACGTAATTTTTTTTACGTAACTCACTTTTTCGGTGACAAACACATTAATTTGGAAATTCTCGCAAAAATCAAATATTTGTCGGATTTTAATGAAACTTGCAGTACTCATTCACAAATAAATAAAATTATTTTTGAAATTATTACATTATTATTAAAATTTTTAACTCTGTTACCCCACCTTCAACTAAATTCATGAAATTTTAATAAAGATTAATTTTCTGGTATATACTTTTTTATTAGTTAAACGCAGAACTCATCGGGAAATATAAATCATGTATTTTTTGTATTTAAAATTATGATTCCCAATACGAAAATCTGCTCCGAAGAGAAATATAAAAAATGCAATAAAACTTTGATATAATTTAATTTGATAAGCTTTTAATTGCTGGAATAAATAATAAAAATTAAGGACATTATAGTCTGAAGAAAAAAATATTTTTGATTACTAATAAAATTTTAAAAGAATTGTTTTCATTTTTTTTAATTCATAAAGTTTTAAAAATATTTTAAAAATCTTTTAAAGAACTGAATCTTTTTTTTATTAGTTAAGAATTGATGATTGTACTACCTATAAAAAAATTAATAAAAATTTTCACCCCGTATATTTTTAAAAAGAAAAAAATTATTTGTGCAAATACCTTCCAAGTTATAAAGTACTATGTTCAAATTTATAAAGTACGATGTTCCATATGGGTCAAAATTATTTTATAAGTTAACAAGCGTTCTGGGTTATTCCCCCTTAGCAAAACATAGAAGCACACAATTTCAATCTTACGATATTTTATTATCTACGTTTCTAAAATTTTTATTTATTCAGAAAGCATATTCAAATGTCTGGATATAAATCTAAACTAAAATTCTATAAAATATTATATAAGTGCTGAAATTATTATGTTAAATTTTTAATTTCACTATTTAGTTACCCCCGCCAAAAAAATAAAAAAATTAAAATTTTTTAGCACGATTGGTCACCATACATTGCGTTTCTGTCAACATCCGGTAGCAGTCATGTGTCAGCACCTCCATGACTTACATTACAAAAAAAGGGCTACCGTAATGAATTTTTTTAATTGTAAATTTCTGGCAGTAAGCAATTATTAATTGATTGAAAATAGATAAAGATAAGTTTTAATATTAAAAGTTGACTTAAATAACGTGTCAGCGAGGTATATTTTATTTTTTCAAGATTTTTAAAATCAGAAATTTGGCTACTGTTTACGTAATGTGTCAATCAATCAAAAATGGCAGTATTTAAAAAAAAATTGATAAAATTTGAAAATTTTAGATTTCAATCAATATAATTTTGGTTAAAAATAAACCAATATGTTTTGCTTACTAGAATTATTAAATTTAATCTCTTGGCTTTCAATTAAAGCTCATTTTAAAGCTTGAAGATAACTTATTTATTTTTAAAATTTCAATTTAAATTTAGGTATAGAAAAATGACTGGACTCCAGTGGAGGTACTTACTCTTATCTCAGGCCTAGGACATTCATGTTAGCCAACCAAAGTGCTATTCTCAAACCGACTAGGGTTGCTCTTCTGTATTAAACATAGCCTGGAAGAGAACACCCACAGTATGTCCCATTAAGTTGAGATCGATTTCACTCTTAATGACATTATCCCGAGACAGGCCATCGTTGTCTAAAGAAAAGGTTGATATTAATGCTTTGTACAGGGAAGGATGAACAAAAAGCGGGTTTCTCTTAGAACAATACTGCTATAACATCTTCGTCATTGAAATATGTTAGAGACGGTGTGTCGACTCGGTTACTCTCCACCCAAAGGCAAAGTGTCCGACAAGGCAAGTGCTCGTGCTAATGCATGAACGCCGAATGATTTTTATCTAACTTCCCACCGATGCAGAATATGGCACAAGGCATTTTTAAAGTGGGGAATCCAAGCCATATAGATCGGTCAAAAATTGTCTCATGTTACCCAGACGAGATTCCGCCGAGTTTTGCCCAGGCTTTAGGATTTGGATTCCTCACAATAAAATGGCCTTGTTCCACATTCCGCCTCGGTGGAGAGGCAGATAAATATCGTTCTGTGTATTCAGTATTCTGCGTTGTGCATTGACCGTAGTTCGACTTGCTTTTTGAAAAGTTTCTCATTGTTTTAACGTGGTGAATCCGAGCCATATAGTTCGGTCAATAATTAGACAAGACTTTAGCCCTCGGCGGAGTCTCGACTAGACCACTCTCCGCCCGAAGTCAGCGACTCCGACAAGATAATTGCTCGTGCTAAGGCATGAACACCAAATAGCATTTAATTGCCTCTTCACAAGACAAAAGAGTCTTTTTAATGTGGGTAATCTCAGCCATAAAGCACGGGCAAAAATTTATTTAATAATACACTCCCAATCAAAAATTTAAGACCACTTAATAATATTCCAAAAGAAATTTTTTTTTACAGATAGATTTTATACTCCTCCCACTTAAGGTACTTACTACAATTTAAATGGTTATGGAAACAAAAAGCTACATTCCAAACATTTTATTTAGAAATTTACATTTTTATAAAATGAGGCGATTTACACATGATCAAAATTATAAGAACAGAGAAAAAAATTGTACGAAATTGTACAAAAGGTTTATGAAAACATTCAACAACCAAATTTAATAATGAAGTCTACCTCCACTGCTTTTGAGGACTTCAAACATTCTGTCGGGCATGCTAGAAATAAGCATTTCTATTAAGGTGCGGGGGATGTTGCTCCAGGTTTGAAGATGGCTTCACGAAGTTCATTTTTTGTTGAATATTGTTTGCCATTTTGATAAACATCTCTTGTCATCCATCCCCAAATATTTTCAATTGGGTTCAAGTCCAGTGAGCATGCAGGATGTCCCAAGAGATGGACCCCATTTTCTTGTAGAAAGGTCAAGGTCCGTCTTGCAGCGTGGATTGCAGCATTATCCTGTTGGAATAACCATCCATCCCCACACAAACGATGGCCCTCCGTCATCAAAGATGCTTTTTGTAGCATGTTAACACAACCAGCCGCTCTCTGACGACCCTGCATCACCTGGAGCTCCATCGTCCCTCTGTAAGAAAAGGCACCCCATATCATTAGGGATCCTCCACCACTATGACGTGCAGAGAAAATTTCAGGAGGCATGTTTTTGTTATGCCAATATCGTTGGAAGCCATCAGGACCATCGAGATTGATTTTTTTCTCATCAGAAAACAGGACTTTCTTCAACTTGTCAACGTTCCATGTTTGGAATTCACAACCAAACTTTAAGCGGTCCACCTTGTGACGTGAAAGCAGCCAAGGAATTTGTTTACGCTTTTTATTTACCATGCCTTTTTGTCTTAAGTGTCGTCTGATGGTTACGGGACTGCAATCAGCTTCTGTGACTGCCTTAATTTGACTAGAAGAAAGTCCCCCGTCTTTCATAACAACCCGTCTTATTCTCCTACTCAATGCAAGATAAATTGGGGCCTACCAGAGGATTTTGCTTTTCCATAATTCTCACTGTTCTTTAGAAAGTTGCAAATCACAGTTTTACTGCGATTTACCTTAGCTGCAATCGCCCGCTGTGACAAACCTTGTTTATGGAATTCTAGAATTCGAGGACGCTCAACTTCGGTAAGTTTGCTTGCTTTAGGCATGGTAACACCTTTACGCAGTGATTACTAATCTCTAAATGAACTAAAAACATTGGAATTACCATAGATCTAACAATTTATACCCCTGGTCTTATAATTTTGATCATGTGTAAATCGCCTCATTTTATAAAAATGTAAATTTCTAAATAAAATGTTTGGAATGTAGCTTTTTGTTTCCATAACCGTTTAGTTTGTAGTATTGGTAACCTTAAGTGGGAGGAGTTTAAAATCTATCCGTAAAAAAAAAATTCTTTTTAAAGATTTTTAAGTGGTCTGAAATTTTTGATCAGGAGTGTATTTCCCAGACGAGACTCTACTTTTCGCCGGAGACTCTACCGGGTTATTACTCTTCGCCCAAAGGCAGAGAGTCTGACAAGGCAAATGTTGGTGCTGATGCATGAACGCCAAATACAGAACACCTTTGGCTGAGTGTCATATATATTAATATTTATGATCACGTGATCTCTGTAGCACAATCTATTCACCAGATACATTTGTTTCCTACAGATCTGTGTTCGTCTAAACGTATTGATATCAACACATTCTTCCTACATAACACCTCTCCTTATGTGTTGACTCTTTCTGCTTCCACACTTAAAAACTCCGTCGTAGTTATTTTTCTTTTTTGAAATGAAAACTGAGACAAGACATTAGCTGTTTGTCTAAGTAGTTTTCTCATCCGACTCTTCCCCATCCGTTTTTCTAAGAGACCTTTTGAAACGAGTCAACCAAGCGTTCCGATAGTCCGTTAGATCTTTGGATAATACGCGACCGTTGTAATATGTTGTATTTGCTGGGACTTGCAGAATAACCTGAATTCACTTGATGTGAACTGCATCCTGTTATCCGACACAATGGAATCAAGTACGAAAAGCCTTTCTTTCCCGATGAGGTTGGTAAAAGTTCTATAATATAGAAAAGATTTCAGTTAGAGTGCTATTGAATGAGTTGGGGTTGGTACTCTGTAGGGGTGATGACTTACTTTGTCGACCCTGGCTTACAGGTGTACTTGGTGTTGAGCAAATATTATTGCTGTAATTATTTTTGCCACAGTTTATTTTAGAAGTGACAATAGTGACAATAATGCAGCTTAATTTCTCCAAAGGAATTTCTGCTGTCACATCTTTGAACTTATTTGTTGGTAAATCTGATAGTACTTGTATGGATAATATTTACTTGGTTGCAGAACGAATTGCTTAGCAGGTCCCAAAGATTAAATAAGGAAATGCCATCTGTTTCCAATAAATTTTTGTATTTTTTTAACATGAATACCACTGCTTTTTTGGTCTTCCCAACGTAAGAAATATTTCAGCTGAAATGACCTAAACAATTTAACTTCTACTCTTAAACACAATTAGCCACTTTTCTCAAAATCAACAAACTAGGCTTATCTAGTTTTCACCATGTCTTTTTTGTTAATTATCGTTATATCGGACCCAGTATCTAATTGTAATTTTAATTTTATAATTTTAATCGTGTCAAAAACGAAATTTACTTTTTATCGACGTTTTGTTTGAAGTATTTTTATTTTTATTTCCGCTTGCCGACTTTACCTAATGTATTTCTTTTGTTGACATGCATTCTGTTTTTCCTTCATTTTTTTGATTTACAATAAGTACTCTTATATCATAATTTTTAGCATTATATTTTCTAAAGAAACAATAACTTTGAAATTGTTTACCATCACAACCGTGGCAAACATTAGGTCTCCTAGGAGTTTTATTGTATTTCTTTACTGTTTCGCTAAGAATTACAAAATGTCTACTTTTCCCCTTAGCCGGTCAGATGCGGAATATATCTCTCCTCAATTCTTGCGGTGTCAATTTTTAAATTCCACATACGCTGACATTCTTCAGCTAATTTTTAGAGTAAAATTGAATCCGTTTCTAGTTTAGTCAGAATCCTGGATCTTATTTCAACGTGATTATTTGAAGTAATGCCTTGAACGAATGCCTTGAACGAATGCCAAATATTTAAATGAGTCGGAAGTTAACTCACTTAACTCAAACTTCTCACATTGTCAATTGTCAACTCCTGCGTACGTATAAAATTGTCATCAAATTTTTACTAGATTTTGCTATTCCGTCATGCATTAAACAATGAGATTCTGTCTTTGAAAATTTTTAATAATATCCGTACAATTTCCTCAAAACTTATTTCGCCTGATTGTTTCGGCAAATAGAATTTATGTTAATTTTTTGTTTAGCAGGGGTCAATTTTCTCGTTAATAGTCGGACTTTCTTTTCGTCAGTCCACTGCGCATATTCCTTGTTGAAGTTTCTTTTATATATTCTGTAATACATTTAAAAGTTAATCTTTTATCTGGACTGTAGACAAACTGACAAACCGTATCCGTAGTCTGAAGTGAATGAGTTGGACTTTTTTTTCCTCCGTCGTTTCCTTCACCAACAATTCGAAAAACATTTGTTGTTGGTTTTTGTAGCTGAAACTACCATTCATGTTAGTATTTTTGTTGCTCTAACTGTGCTTCTTGCTGTTAGCGCCAACATTTGAAGCATAATTGATTTCAGTTCGTTCATTAACCTTTTATTCCGTTGAATATTTCAATTTCTACGTGTAGGATGCGTATTTTTCTCTGTGGTCTTCGTGAAAGTTCCAAACGAGATCTTTGTGAAATTTCAAAATGAAATCCTCGTAGCCATTGTTATAACGTTAGACCAGAACGTTATTTTTGTTGCCATTGGTTTTCGTAACGCTAATCTGAAGTGAACTTTTGGTAACTCGCTAATGGCGAATTATAATATTTTGGTATCTCCGCGTAAAGTCATCGTACTATCGAATCCTTCGATTAATAGACAATAATGCTGTAGAACACCGGAAACACTGGAATCCCCGGAACACAAAGAATGTTGAATACACCGAAATACCGGAACAGACTGAAACACTGAAATACCGGAACAAATGGAAACACCGAAATATCGGGACAAACTGAAACACCGAAATACTGGAACAAAATGAAACACCGAAATACCGGAACAAACGGAAACACCGAAATACCGGAACAAACTGAAACACCGAAATACCGGAACAAACTGAAACACCGAAATACCGGAATACATATGTCTGAGTGCTTTTTATATTAGTATTGATAAGTGATCCCAGTAAAAAATCCATTCAACAGATACATTTGTTTCCTGGAGATCCGTGTTCGTTCACAGGTGTTACTATCGATACTTTCTTTCTTCATAACAGAAATAAAATAACAGCATTCAAATGCAGAACTAGATTAGATAAAACTAAAATTAAGACAATAAAAATAAAAATAATCAGAGATAAGTAAAAAGAAATGAGGCAAGAGAGAAAATAGATGAAATGATAGAGGATGACATACAAACGAAAAAAAATGAGGTAAGAAATAATTATTTCTCAGTAAATAAAATGTAAGAATTTAACTGCGGCATAAACAGTCACACTAATTCAGATTCTAGTAGTGATAAAAATGAATCAAACGAGATCTCAAGCTCTTTTTTCATCTACTCCACTCCCATCCTCGTTATCCTCATCCGTCTACTACTCTCATCCTGACATTTACCATAACTAACTCCTCTTTCTCATCTTTTCCTCCTATGTATCCCCCTGCGTAACAGTAGAACGCCTTGCTTGGAGTGAGATGATTTAAAAACACACGCACACAGACGCATTAGCAAATAAAACAAAATATCAATATGTCTGTTAGTACTAAAAACCATATATACACTCATATACATGCATACACTAATACGTTGGTTAGTTGGTTGTTTTGTTTTTATGGCAAATCAACCTCGGCGTGTCATTTATTGCCAATTAAATTTTATTTATTTATTGGTGGTAATACCTTTTTCAACAATTTATTGTTGTTTTTTTTTATATAAGTTTTGTGTCCAGTAATATTTTTTCTTTTCGAGTATCAACATTCATTGGGATTTATTTTTAAGGGCAGGGTCCCCAAGTCCTACCCTGTTATTTAACCCATAACTGGAGAGAAAGGACGGATTAATACCTTTCCCAAGGGTACCAGTGATTAAGTGAATGCAGGGTATTCAACTGGAATTTGAACTCGGCTCACCGATTTCTCTTTCCGAGCCGATATCCACTGCACCACAAAGCACATACGTCACTAAACGCTTACAGCACCTGGTATTCCCAAGCGGTCACCCATCTAAGTACTGACCAGGTTCAACGTTGCTTAACTTCGGTGATCGAGCGAGAACCGGTGTATTCAACGTGATATGGCCGTAAACCCGATATTAAAGAAGAACCCTTTAAAACAACTGAGTTGAAAACTTTTTTTCTTCTTGTGACATGTTCTTTCAGGACGTAAGCGATCATGGCCTTCCATATCTCCCTATTCCTTTGTAGCTCTTAAAACCCCTTCTGTCACCCTTCCCAAATCATACACGACCATCCATCTGCACAAGTCCATAAAGTATGTCATGCGTTGTTTTTCCTGTCTCTATTCCCTCCTATCCATCTCGTGAGCCTCAGGTTACCGAGCCCTCCTTCCTCATTGCATATCACAAAAACTTCAGCTGTCTTTTCCTGACGCTAAGTATAAGTTTCCTTCTCGAGTCCATGCTCTCCAAAACCCCGTTGTTGTTCCCATATTCCGTCAATGGTATCCTCAGCATCCTTCTGTAGAACCGCATTTCGGTTGCTTCAAGTCTTCCCTTCATCTTTGATGATAATGTTCAGTATTCGCAACCATATTGAAGGACATACATCCCAAAACAATCGAGTAAGCCCTTTTTGTTTCCGGCGAAATTTTCCTAACTCTCAATACTCTACTCAACTTCTGGAATGCATCCTTGGCCATCATGCCAGTGCACCTTCAGATCTCCATATCGCACTTGCCGATTTTTGAAGCGAAAATTCACATCATTCAAATAATCAGCAAAATATCTTGCACAAAAAGGCCAGAAAAAGACCAGCTTTCAAAAATTGATATGACAACGACCAGTAAACATACTGTGAAAACATATAACGCTAAAACATAACATAGACTACCTGGAAACATCACAGATGTAAATAATTTCATATGTGCAATAGCTTTAGCAGCTACAGGAAAACTTAATGTCAAGGCAAAAAAAAAATATCGAAAAATAGAAAAAATAGCGCATTTGGAAGACAAAGTTAATGTGTCAAATTGTGGAAGTAAGATGTGAATTATCGATGCTAAATTAGATTTCAAGGAATTCAAATTTTTTGACACGGAAGAGAAAGTAGATAATGCACAAACAGAAAACAAATGTAGGAAATGAAATTCCACCTATCAAGGAAATAATTAAAGAAAGGTGCAATCAAAAAACACAGAGTGCAAGACGATATGTAAAGCATTCTAGGTGCTATCGACAAAATAGATATTTCGAATGCACACCAAAAACTGTCACATAGAAAATTAGAAAAAAGCAGTTATAGAAGTCAAAGAGTCGCCATCTGTTCAATAAATGTAGACATATTTTGGAGAATATTTGGAGCAACCCAAAAGACTATAATGTATGTACAGAGTAGATTAACAAGAAAGAGAGAGAATGAAGAGTAAACGTGTACAAGGATGGAAACCAAGAATAATGTAAGGCAAGCGGTATTTACATGATTCGGACTATTGTTCTCATCTTTGTTGCTATTTCAACGACGTTTCGACCGTTTTACGCTCCGGCCTTCTTCAGATGCTAGGAATTTCGAACTGAAGAATGCCGGGGGGTACAACGGCTGAAAACGTCGTACAAATGGCAACAAAGATGAGGACAATAGTCCGAATAATGTAAATACTGTAAAATACTACCTCATCTCAGAAATATAGACAAACATTAAGAGAAACTCTTACAAAATCACATAAATGTAAATCGCTAAAATAACTAAATACCCAACTTTTCACTCTATTCTTATTATAAATCCATAAGATGAATCGCAATGTTAATTAATAACCCAAATGAAATTTCACTATGGATAACTGAAGGTATTACATAACTAAACTTATTTATAAATGGAACTTTGTCTCTGTGTGTGTGTGTGTATGTGTATGTGTGCTTGTGTGTCCGTTACCTATAGACTCCGAAACGGTTGAACCGATTTTCTTGAAAATTTACACAACGTCTGCGAGTGATATTAGCTAGGTTTTGTGTCGAGGTACCCCCGATAAATATCGAAAATCGATAATCGAAAAAATCGGGTTATAGAAGGAGTGGTCCGATTTTAATCAAATTTGATACACTCATAGACAAAGACATAAGAAACGATATTCAGAAGTTTCAAGGCTGCAGTTCTTACAATAGTGCAGAAAATCGATTATATATATATATATATATATATATATATATATGTTATATATGTGTGTGTGTGTGTGTCTGTGTGTGTGTGTGTGTGTGTGTTTATCTGTCTGTATGTCCTTTATACAAATCCACAATTTTTATCCGATTCTCACCAAACTTCATACAAATATTCTTTAGGCTGAGTCTGATCTCCAGGACTATGGATTAGTTTTAAAGCTTTCATTTCACCCGAGCAACGCCGGGCTATACTGCTAGTATCCTACTAAAACAGGTGAAACAGACAACCAAAATCTACAGGCTAATAACATATCTGTCTACCACATATAAATTGATTACGTCTGCTTGAGGAATCGTACTTACCACTTTCTCGATAAAGCAATATTCATCCCCTTGAAAAAAAAACGACGTTCATATGATTGCAGAGATCAACTATTAATAAATAAAATTATCCTGGAAATTTTCAAGAAAAAAGTTAGAAATCTCAGCATAGTTTAGGTAGACTACCATGAAGCCCTTGATAATGTGCCACGCTGTTGGCTCGATATGGCTTAGGAAATGTACAGAGTCTCCTTGGTGATAGTAAATTGCCTTAAACATAGCATGTGACTGGAAAGCCACAATATACATAAATCATACCAAAGGCACTACCACTTCTAATCGCCTGAATATCCGAAAAGGAATCATTCAAGAAAACTTCCTGTCGCCCCTTCTAATTTATCTGTCCTTAAATCTTCTTATTGCAAGAAGTAAACGATAATAACTAAAGGTACAAAAAAAGAAAAAAAGTGTTTAATCACCTATTCTTCAAGAATCATTCAAAACTCTTTGTCAAAGACGGCAATGATTTGAAGGGTATCCTCATTATTGTAAAGTGTTTTTCGATTAGTTAATTGTTCAAATGTAACATTCAAGAAAGGGAGATTTGCAGAAACGCACTTAATAGATCTCGATTGTGCAACAAAGATTAAGGAACTGGAACAAAAAAAAAGCCTATAAATACCCAGGAATCTGATGGAGATGGAATGAAGGATACCCTATTGAAGGAGAAAATAAGAAAATAATACTACTGACGTGTGCATCTGATGTTAAATTCTTAATCAAATTAACAAAGCTGAATACAAGCCATAAACACTTTGGTTGCTCCTGTGTTGCAATTCCAACATTTTAATTAGATTGTATTTGTCATTAAGATAGTGGATATCAAAACGAGAAAGCTTCTTGCCACCGCATGCATCATCCTAAGGCTGATTTGTCAGGATTCGAAGGGGGTAGAAGATTAGTTCAACTAGAACCGTCTTACAAAACTCCAAAATCGGTTTTCAAAATACCTGGAAACTTCAGAAAACTAGATGATGATGTTCTGTGTCAAAGAACACGTAATCAACATTCAGCATTAAAGGAACCCAACAACTTTAAAAGGGAATTTCAAGTGAGTGAAGAAATGCAAGTAAACCATAATACGCCTACTGCCGCGTTAAAGAATCTAAAAAAGATGGCAGCAATTTAAACGGATCAAGCAAAAAAACAATGAAATGATAATCCTATATGTCGTCAACACTCTGTCTGTACCAAACTAGTAGTCACACATATTATATTTTTTACTGTACAAGACCAATACTTGCTAAGTAAAAAATTACTAAAAACACATACAGAAAACTAGTGTTAACCCGAAATTTTCTGTTTTAATGACCCACTGATTACAATTAGGTATGTCAGAGTGGTTCAATATTGGCAATGGAAAATCTGAAACATTAGCGTGAAAGAAATTTTAAGAAACTCGTATGAACACCACCCAGAGCCGGTCAAAAACAGAATTTCTTAAAATTTGATAGAACTTTACACACAGACAGAACAATGAAATCTAATTAACCAAACACGTGATCAAAGAGCAAAAAAAAAAAAAAAAAACAACAAGCAAGACAAAAACACCAAAAAGAAACAGGGAAAGTGCCTTTTTATTACGATGACAGTTCCTGCAGATCCCCTAAAAACTTTCAAAATACAAGGATCGTGTAATGAAAACCTAACAAAAATGTCGCACATACTTTCAATTGCAGCTGAATTCCTCGAATTGATTGGAAGAATATTCTGATAAAAGCAATTAAGGAATTCCTGGTAGCCCATGCCCGAATAACATGCAAAAAAAAAAAGAAAGAAAAAGAAAAGAAAAAAACTGTATTCACGTGTACAGTTCACACATTCTTCTTCTTCTTCTTCTTCTT
>JBBBDQ010029726.1:170000-289384 GCA_037127315.1 Ascarosepion bandense | reverse complement strand
ACCCATCTTTTATCCACTTGACTCTAGTTCTTTTTACATCACCCCGTATATTTTGTTCTTTTCCTTTATCTCTGCCTTCGCAACTGTCTTCACACCTGTGTCCCCACCCTTCTTTTGACCTTTCTCTGACACCCCCTGTAACTGGTTCGTCTTTCTCTTCACTATTCTCTTGTCTAAACATTTATTCTTATGAAGCCCTCTGCGCATCAGTGGCGGAACCGCTTTGCTTGTGTTGAAACGATTAAAAGAACCATCTCTTCCTACCATATTTAAAGGATCCGACCAAGAATGGAGAATTGAATGCTATATCACGGTTGGAGCTTCCCAATCTTTACTTTTCCTCTTGCTTCATTTTAAAACGTAACGGGCTCCATATAACCTGCTCTACCTTTACAAGAGTCAGATCAGATCAAGAATGAGGAATTGCAGTCATATCTAGATTTGTGCTGCCTAATCTTTACTTTTCATCTTGCATCATTTTAAAGCGTAACGGGCTCCATATAACCTGCTCTACCTTTACAAGAGTCAGATCAGATCAAGAATGAGGAATTGCAGTCATATCTAGATTTGTGCTGCCTAATCTTTACTTTTCATCTTGCATCATTTTAAAACGTAACGGGCTCCATATAACCTGCTCTACCTTTACAAGAGTCAGATCAGATCAAGAATGAGGAATTGCAGTCATATTTAGATTTGTGCTGCCTAATCTTTACTTATCATCTTGCATCATTTTAAAACGTAACGGGCTCCATATAACCTGCTCTACCTTTACAAGAGTCAGATCAGATCAAGAATGAGGAATTGCAGTCATATCTAGATTTGTGCTGCCTAATCTTTACTTTTCATCTTGCATCATTTTAAAACGTAACGGGCTCCATATAACCTGCTCTACCTTTACAAGAGTCAGATCAGATCAAGAATGAGGAATTGCAGTCATATCTAGATTTGTGCTGCCTAATCTTTACTTTTCATCTTGCATCATTTTAAAGCGTAACGGGCTCCATATAACCTGCTCTACCTTCACAAGAGTCAGATCAGATCAAAGAATGAGGAATGCAGTCATGACCCAGATTTGTGCTGCCTAATCTTTACTTATCATCTTGCATCATTTTAAAACGTAACGGGCCCATAATCCTGCTCTACCTTTACAAGAGTCAAGACTTCCAGATCAAGAACAGAATTGTGCCCATTCAGATTTGTGCTGCCTAATCTTTACTTTTCATCTTGCATCATTTTAAAGCGCGTAACGGGCTCCATATAACTGCTCTACCTTTACAAGAGTCAGATCAATCAAGAATGAGGAATTGCAGTCATATCTAGATTTGTGCTGCCTAATCTTTTACTTTTCATCTTGCATCATTTTAAAACGTAATCGGAGCCCATATAACCCTGCTCTACCTTTACAAGAGCTTCAGATCAGATCAAGAATGAGGAATGCAGTCATATCTAGATTTGTGCTGCCTAATCTTACTTTTCATCTTGCATCATTTTAAAACGTACCTGGCTCCATATAACCTGCTCTTACCTTTACAAGAGTCAGATCAGATCAAGAATGAGGAATTGCAGTCATATCTAGATTTGTGCTGCCTAATCTTTACTTTTCATCTTGCATCATTTTAAAACGTAACGGCTCCATATAACCTGCTCTACCTTTACAAGAGCCTTTAGATCAGATCAAGAATGAGAATTGCAGTCAAGACTGTGATTTTGTGCTGCCTTGTCTTTACTTTTCATCTGCATCATTTTAAAACGTAACGGGCTCCATATAACCTGCTCTACCTTTGCCAAGAGTCAGATCAGATCAAGAATGAGGAATTGCAGTCATATCTAGATTTGTGCTGCCTAATCTTTACTTTTCATCTTGCATCATTTAAACGTAATTGGGCTCCATATAACTCCGTTTCTACCTTTACAAGAGTCAGATCAGATCAAGAATGAGGAATTGCAGTCATATCTAGATTTGTGCTGCCTAATCTTTACTTTTCATCTTGCATCATTTTAAAACGTAACGGGCTCCATATAACCTGCTCTACCTTTACAAGAGTCAGATCAGATCAATGGAGGAATTGTGTCATATCTTAGATTTCAGTTGCCCAATCTTTACTTATCATCTTGCATCATTTTAAAACGTAACGGGCTCCATATAACCTGCTCTTTACCTTTACAAGAGTCAGATCAGATCAAGAATGAGAATGCAGTCATATTCAGATTTGTACAATTTCCGCATTTTCATCTTGCATCATTTTAAACGTAACGGGCTCCATATAACCTGCTCTACCTTTACAAGAGTCAGATAAGATCAAGAATGCGAGGAATTGCAGTCATATCTAGATTTGTGCTGCCTCCACCTTACTTCTCTTTTCATCTTGCATCATTTTAAACGTAACGGCCCCCATATAACCTGCTCTACCTTTACAAGAGTCAGATCAGATCAACAGGAATTGCAGTCATATCTAGATTTGTGCTGCCTAATCTTTACTTTTCATCTTGCATCATTTTAAAACGTAACGGGTTCTCCATATAACCTGCTCTACCTTTACAAGAGCTGATCAGATCAAGAATGAGGAATTGCAGTCATATCTAGATTTGTGCTGCCTAATTCTACTTTTCATCTTGCATCATTTTAAAGCGTAACGGGCTCCATATAACCTGCTCTACTTCCTTTACAAGAGTCAGATCAGATCAAAGAATGAGGAATTGCAGTCATATCTAGATTTGTGCTGCCTAATCTTTACTTTTCATCTTGCATCATTTTAAACGTAATTGTTCAATATAACTGCTCTACCTTTACAAGAGTCATGATCATCATATCTGGAGAATTGCAGTCATATCTAGATTTATGCTGCCTAATTCTTTACTTTTCATCTTGCATCATTTTAAAACGTAACGGCTTCCATATAACCTGCTCTTACCTTTACAAGAGTCAGATCAGATCAAGAATGAGGAATTGCAGTCATATCTAGATTTGTGCTGCCTAATCTTTACTTTTCATCTGCATCAGTTTTAAAACTACTGTCTGGTATAACCTGCTCTACCTTTACAAGAGTCAGATCAAGATCAAGAATGAGTAATTGCAGTCATATCTAGATTTGTGCTGCCTAATCTTTACTTTTTATCTTGCATCATTTTAAAACGCATCGTATCCATATAATCTGCCTACCTTTACAAGAGTCAGATCAGATCAAGAATGAGGAATTGCAGTCATATCTAGATTTGTGCTGCCTAATCTTTACTTTTCATCTTGCATCATTTGAAATGCACTGGTCTCCATATAACCTGCTCAGAGCTTTACAAGAGTCAGATCAGATCGAAGAATATGAAATTCTAGTCATCTATTTTGTGCTGCTCAATCTTTTACTTTTCATCTTTGTAACGTCGGAAGCGTAATTCGGCTCCATATAAAATCAGCCTACCTTTACAAGAGCTTCGATCAGATCAAGAATGAGGAATTACAGTCAATTTTAGATTTGTGCTGGTTTGATCTTTACTTTTCATCTTGCATCATTTTAAAACGTAACGGCTCCATATAACCTGCTCTACCTTTACAAGAGTCAGATAAGATCAAGAATGAGGAATTGCAGTCATATCTAGATTTGTGCTGCCCATCTTAATATCGTTACCATCTTGCATCATTTTAAAGCGTAACGGGCTCCATATAACCTGCTCTACCTTTACAAGAGTCAGATCAGATCAAGAATGAGGAATTGCAGTCATATCTAGATTTGTGCTGCCTAATCTTTACTTATCATCTTGCATCATTTTAAAACGTAACGGGCTCCATATAACCTGCTCTACCTTTACAAGAGTCAGATCAGATCAAGAATGAGGAATTGCAGTCATATTCAGATTTGTGCTGCCTAATCTTTACTTTTCATCTTGCATCATTTTAAAACGTAACGGGCTCCATATAACCTGCTCTACTCTTTACAAGAAATGATAAGATCAAGAATGAGTAACTGCAGTCATATCTAGATTTGTGCTACCACCTTTTACTTTTCATCTTGCATCATTTTAAAACGTAACGGGCTCCATATAACCTGCTCTACCTTGCAAGAGTCAGATCAGATCAAGAATGAGGAATTGCAGTCATATCTAGATTTGTGCTGCCTAATCTTTACTTTTCATCTTGCATCATTTTAAACGTACTGCTCCATATAACCTGCTCTACCTTTACAAGAGTCAGATCAGATCAAGAATGAGGAATTGCAGTCATATCTAGATTTGTGCTGCCTAATCTTTACTTTTCATCTTGCATCATTTTAAAACGTAACGGGCTCCATATAACCTGCTCTACCTTTACAAGAGTCAGATCAGATCAAGAATGAGGAATTGCAGTCATATCTAGATTTGTGCTGCCTAATCTTTACTTTTCATCTGCATCATTTTAAAACGTAATGGCTCCATATAACCTGCTCTACCTTTACAAGAGTCAGATCAGATCAAGAATGAGGAATTGCAGTCATATTTGTATCAGCTGCCTAATCTTTAATACTTATCATCTTGCATCATTTTAAAGTAATTGGTTCCATATTAACCTGCTCTACCTTTACAAGAGAGTCAGATCAGATCAAGAATGAGGAATTGCAGTCATATCTAGATTTGTGCTGCCTAATCTTTACTTATCATCTTGCATCATTTTAAAACGTAACGGGCTCCATTATAACCTGTCACTTTTACAAGAGTCAGATCAGATCAAGAATGAGGAATTGCAGTCATATCTAGATTTGTGCTGCCTAATCTTTACTTTTCATCTTGCATCATTTAAAACGTAACGTGGCTCCATATAATCCTGCTCTACCTTTACAAGAGTCAGATCAGATCAAGAATGAGGAAATTTGTCATCTAGATTTGTGCTGTCAATTTACGACTCCATCATTTTAAAACGTAACGGGCTCCATATAACCGGTTCTACCTTTACAAGAGTCAGATCAGATCAAGAATGAGGAATTGCAGTCATATCTAGATTTGTGCTGCCTAATCTTTACTTTTCATCTTGCATCATTTTAAAACGTAACGGGCTCCATATAACCTGCTCTACCTTTACAAGAGTCAGATAAGATCAAGAATGAGGAATTGCAGTCATATCTAGATATCTGTGCTGCCTAATCTTTACTTTTTATCTTGCATCATTTTAAAACGTAACGGGCTCCATATAACCTGCTCTACCTTTACAAGAGTCAGATCAGATCAAGAATGAGGAATTGCAGTCATATCTAGATTTGTGCTGCCTAATCTTTACTTTTCATCTTGCATCATTTTAAAACGTAACGGGCTCCATATAACCTGCTCTACCTTTACAAGAGTCAGATCAGATCAAGAATGAGGAATTGCAGTCATATCTAGATTTGTGCTGCCTAATCTTTACTTTTCATCTTGCATCATTTTAAAGCGTAACGGGCTCCATATAACCTGCTCTACCTTTACAAGAGTCAGATCAGATCAAGAATGAGGAATTGCAGTCATATCTAGATTTGTGCTGCCTAATCTTTACTTTTCATCTTGCATCATTTTAAAACGTAACGGGCTCCATATAACCTGCTCTACCTTTACAAGAGTCAGATAAGATCAAGAATGAGGAATTGCAGTCATATCTAGATTTGTGCTGCCTAATCTTTACTTACCATCTTGCATCATTTTAAAGCGTAACGGGCTCCATATAACCTGCTCTACCTTTACAAGAGTCAGATCAGATCAAGAATGAGGAATTGCAGTCATATCTAGATTTGTGCTGCCTAATCTTTACTTATCATCTTGCATCATTTTAAAACGCAGGCTCCATATAACCTGCTCTACCTTTACAAGAGTCAGATCAGATCAAGAATGAGGAATTGCAGTCATATCTAGATTTGTGCTGCCTAATCTTTACTTTTCATCTTGCATCAATCATTTAAAACGTAACGGGCTCCATATAACTCAACTTTTCCCATCTTACAAGAGTCAGATAAGATCAAGAATGAGGAATTGTGCAGTCATATCTAGATTTGTGCCGCCTAATCTTTACTTTTCATCTTGCATCATTTTAAAACGTAACGGGCTCCATATAACCTGCTCACCTTTACAAGAGTCAGATCAGATCAAGAATGAGGAATTGGTAGTCATATCTAGATTTGTGCCGCCTTAATCTTTACTTTTCATCTTGCATCATTTTAAAACGTAACGGCCCATATAACCTGCTCTACCTTTACAAGAGTCAGATCAGATCAAGAATGAGGAATTGCAGTCATATCTAGATTTGTGCTGCCTAATCTTTACTTTTCATCTTGCATCATTTTAAAACGTAACGGGCTCCATATAACCTGCTCTACCTTTACAAGAGTCAGATCAATCACACGAGGAATTGCAGTCATATCTAGATTTGTGCTGCCTAATCTTTACTTTTCATCTTGCATCATTTTAAAACGTAACGGGCTCCATATAACCTGCTCTACCTTTACAAGAGTCAGGATCAGATCAAGAATGAGGAATTGGCAGTCATATCTAGATTTGTGCTTGCCTAATCTTTACTTATCATCTTGCATCATTTTAAAGCGTAATACCGGCTCCCATATAACCTGCTCTATTCTTGAGTAAGAGTCAGATCAGATCAAGAATGAGGAATGCAGTCATATCTAGATTTGTGCCTAATCTTTACTTATCATCTTGCATCATTTTAAAACGTGTCTCCATATAACCTGCTCTACCTTTACAAGAGTCAGATCAGATCAAGAATGAGGAATTGCAGTCATATCTAGATTTGTGCTGCCTAATCTTTAGCTTTTCACTTCCATCATTTTTAAACGTAACGGGTTCCATATAACCTGCTCTACCTTTACAAGAGTCAGATCAGATCAAGAATGAGGAATTGCAGTCATATCTAGATTTGTGCTGCCTAATCTTTACTTTTCATCTTGCATCATTTTAAATGTAACGGGCTCCATATAACCTGCTCTACCTTTACAAGATTGATCAGATCAAGAATGAGGAATTGTAGTCATATCTAGATTTGTGCTGCCTAATCTTTACTTTTCATCTTGCATCATTTTAAAACGTAACGGGCTCCATATAACCTGCTCTACCCTTACAAGAGTTTTAGCGAAGATCAAGAATGAGGAATTGCAGTCATATCTAGATTTGTGCTGCCTAATCTTTACTTACCATCTTGCATCTATTTAAAATGACTCATTAAAAAATGCACTGTGATTTAAAATATTCAAATCCATACAAGAATAGAGTATTTCTGCCATATCTATGCAGGTGCTACCCTCCCTCTCACATTCCATTTTGTATCACTGCAAGTATTACTCGACACTATATAACCTGTAATACCTTTGGAAGTTTCACACAGCGTCAATAATAATATATTGCGACGATATCTGCGTTTGTGCAGCCAAATCGATTTTTTTTGCATCTCGCATCACCTTCGAAAAAAATGACTCTATATAAACTGCTCTGTCTCTATCACATCAGTCCAAGAATTGAGGATGGATTCTTGTCATTTCTGTACTGGCGTGGCCCAATATTTACTTTCCATCTCGTATCACTTTAAAAAGTACCTGACTATATAACCGGCTCTAAATTTACAAGAATCACATCAAACCAAGAATGACAGATTTCTGTCATATCTGCACTGGTTCTGCCCAAAAACCTTATTTTCCTTCTCGTGTCTTTTTAAAAAGTGCTTGACTTTCTAAAAACTGCAGAAACATTACAAGTGTCATTCGGAACAAGAATTGAAGATATCTGTCATATCTGCACAGTTGCTGGCAAATTATTACTTTCAAACTCATATCACTTTGAAATGTTTCTGACACTATATAACCTGTCTTATTTTTCATAGTGTCACATCAAACCAAGAATAGAAAATTCCTGTCATATCTGCACTGGTGCTGCCCAATCTTTATTTTCAATCTCGAACCACTTTAAAAGTACCTGACTCTATATCAACTAGATTAAAGATTAAAGATTAATCTCATATCTACACAGGTGCTTTCCAATTATTACTTTCAAAGCAACTAGCCGCTAGGTCTCACCCTTTTACAGGGAAACCGATAAAATGTAACCGCAATTCCTACAGCATCTTTTCTCGCACTTCCCGCCTGTGGAATTCCCTTCCACATACTAGCTTCCCCGACAGCTACAATCTCCAGGATTTTAAATGTAAGGTCAATAGACACCTCCTAACACACAAACTCGCATCCATTCTCTCAAACACTCTTCCCATCTACCCAACCCTCAACCTCAATATCCTTAGCCGTCTATCACCCTCCTTCTGACATTTCCTATAACTAACCACTCTTTCTCATCACTTTCCCCTCTGTAACCCCCTGCTCAATAGTGGCAGTGGAATGCCTTGCTTGGGGTGAAATGATTAGAGAAAAAACTCGTCTCGCTTTGAAGTGTTTGTGGTATTATATAACCTGTTCTATCTTTAAAAGGGTCACGTCAAACCAAGAATAAACAATTCTTGTCATATCTGCATAGGTGAAGACCGATTCTTACTATCTCGTAACACTTTGAAAAGCAACTGAATCTATATAAACTGATCTACTTTACAAGTCTCACATCAAACTAAGAGTGGAGAATTCCTTTAATATCTGCACTGGCACTGCCCAATTCTTAATTTCATCTCGTATCACTATCAAAAAATAATTGCTTCTATATCAACCGCTCAATCTTTACAAATCTCATCAAACAAAGCATGATAGATTCCTGTCATATTTGCTCTGGTGCTGCCTAATTCTTACTTCCCATCTTGTATCACTCTGAAAAATACCTGACTCTATATATGTAAGTATTTTTGGATCGTTTTGTATATTGGGCAGGCAGCCATGGGCTAACCCATTTTATAGTTCAACAATAGAAGGCTTAACCAGTCAGGAAGCTCAAAATATTCAATGTGACGTGTATAAAAGGCAGTCATATTTTTCAGAGTATTGCCGATCTAATCCGGTTCAGTAGAGTGTCTGATTCGGGAGTGTTGATTTTTACGTTGTCTCATTGAAGAAAATTATGTGCTGCGCTGTACTCTATGTCCATAAACTATGGCGGACATGGTCAACAATATAAACTGCTCTATATTCAAAAGAATCACACCTGACAAGAATGGAATATTTCTTTCATATTTACACTTCCTTTCCATTTCGTATTCCTTTAATAATTACCTGACTCTCTATAGATTGGTCTAGCTTTAAAAGAGTCAGATAAAACCAAGAAATGGGAATTGCTGTCATATCTGTAATGGTGCTACTGAATCTTCATTTTCTATCTCGTATCACTTGAAAAAATACCTGAATCTATAATATCTACTTTTAATTTAAAAGAGTCATATCAGACCAAGAAATGGGAATTGCTGTCATATCTGTAATGGTGCTACTGAATCTTCATTTTCTATCTCGTATCACTTGAAAAAATACCTGAATCTATAATACCTACTTTTAATTTAAAAGAGTCATATCAGACCAAGAAATGGGAATTGCTGTCATATCTGTAATGGTGCTACTGAATCTTCATTTTCTATCTCGTATCACTTGAAAAAATACCTGAATCTATAATACCTACTTTTAATTTAAAAGAGTCATATCAGACCAAGAAATGGGAATTGCTGTCATATCTGTAATGGTGCTACTGAATCTTCATTTTCTATCACTTGAAAAAATACCTGAATCTATAATACCTACTTTTAATTTAAAAGAGTCATATCAGACCAAGAAATGGGAATTGCTGTCATATCTGTAATGGTGCTACTGAATCTTCATTTTCTATCACTTGAAAAAATACCTGAATCTATAATACGTACTTTTAATTTAAAAGAGTCATATCAGACCCAGAATAGTGGATCCTTGTCATATCTGCACTAATGCAGCCAAATCCTTACTTTCAGTCTCGTATCAATTTAAAAAATACCTTTCTGTATATAACCTGCTCTATCCTTACAAAAGTCACTACAGATAAGAAAAGAAGAATTCCTGCCATACCTGCTCTAGTGCTGTTCAATACTCACTTTCTATTTGGTATCACTTTAAAAAAACAGACTCTATATCAATCAATCAGTTAAGTGCTATACGTGATACATGATTGGGCGATCATGTCTCGAAAGTGACATGACTGACTGGGCAGCAGATTATCTCGCAGTAGGCTGCTATTATATTCTGTGGTAGACTGGTTGCCAACCAAGCTATAGAACCCAATTTGTTCTGCTAATTAACCAATAACTGGGGGAAGAGACGGATTATTAGCTTTCCCAGGGGTATTTGCGCGTAAGTGAATGCAAGTAAATTCAACTGAAATTCGAACTCGGCTCCCCGATTTGTCGTTCCGAGCCAATATCCACTGCACCAGAACGCTCATTCTCTATATAACCTGCTGAAACTTAGCTAGAGTAACATCAGACCTAGTGTGCAGTATTCCCATCATATCGGCACAAGTGCTGCCTAATCTTTACTTTCTATCTCGTATCATTTAGCAAAAGATCTGACTCTATACAACCTGCTCTAACTTTACAAGTGTCACATCAGATCAACAATCGAGAATTCCTGTTACAATTGCACTGGTGTTGCTCAATACTTACTTTGCATCTCGTATTACTTTAAAAAGTACGTGACTATATAAACTGTCCTAATATTAAATGAGTTACATCAAACCGGAAATGGTGTATTCCTGTCATAAATATATACTGGTGCTGTCCAATCATTACATTTCATCTTGTATCACTTGAAAAAGTCGCTAACACAATATCAACTGCTCTAATTTTACAAGAGTCACATCAGAACAAGAATTGCAGTTTCCCGTCATATCTGCTATGGTGCTGCCCAAAGTTTACTTTCAATTTTCTATCACTTTAAAAAGTACCTGAGTCTATAAAAATTGCTCAATCTTCAATAGTGTCACATCAGACCAGAGAATGAAGAATTCACGTTATATTTACACAGGTGTTGACTAATCATTCTTTTCCATCTCGCATCACTTTGAAAATTTCCTGACTCTATAAACCTGCTCTATATTTAAAAAAGTCTAGTCCGACCAAGAATTAGGGATTGCTGTCATATCTTCACTGGTGCTGCCCAATCTTTTCTTTCTATTACGTATCACTTGAAAAAGTTACCTGATTCTATATAACCTGCTCTAACAGTACTAGCGTCACTTCAGACCAAAACTGGACGATTCCTGGTCATATCTGCACTGGTGCTGCCTAATTCTCACATTCCATTTCTTATTACTATAACATGACCCCTGGCTGAGTCCAGCCTACCTTTCTGACCTTAAGTCGATTTCCCCAACTTTGTGTTTGTTGATTTCGGATTGTCCAAAGTAGGATCATTTTTCATCACTCGACTAGGTTAGACCAGTCATGCAAAAGAAACGGTATTTATTAAAAAACAGATTTAAATTTATACATATTTATATATATCGAATATACACAAAATTACAAGCTTTTTTGTTTTAATCATAACACCCCAAGCAAGGTGGTAACGACACTGATGTGCAGTGGGCTACATAAGAGTGAGAAGATTAGGAAAGAGAAAAACGGAAACCGCATCCTACACAGGAAACAAGGGATGAGCCTTTTTACCTGTTCAATAGATGTGGGTGGAGTGTGAACCGGGCGATAGTTTAGTCTATAAAAAGTATCAGTTGGCTGGTATTTCAGTAGCACGTTAATATTCGTGATCTATTATCTACAAGGGACGATGGTTTTTGTTCAAATTGCAGCTCGATGAATTTGGACTAATCCTGCTTTGCAATATCTAGGGGCAGGCTATTTCAGCTGGTCTGCATCATTTCTTCGCTGGTCTCTCTCTCTCACTGAATTTAATTTTTTAACTCAGTTTTATTAAAAAAAACATAAAACCGGGGTGTTGAAGTTAGGTACGGGGTTTCTATTTCCTCTTCCCTATATATGATTTACTATCCCGACATGTAAGTAATATCATTTAACCATTTCGACTTCCAATGGAAGGGGATAAAACACCCTCTCTGTTATTATCTGCCTGTTTCTATCATCTGTCCTGGTAATCAGTAACCAGGAAATCCTCATAGCCGTATTTTGACCTAGGGTCAGATGATATAAAAACCCATTGACAAATATTTTGACTAACTTTGATAAATTCGCTTACTTCTCTCAACAAAAATAATTTTGCACTCATTGTACCTTGGAATATTTATTTTCCACTTTTTAATATCAGCCAACTGAAAATAACGCTATTAAAAAGTACCCAACTCGATATAAACTGCTCTCACTTCACAAGAGCCACGTCAGACCAAGAATGAAGTATTCCTCGCATATCTGCACTGCTGATGCCCAATCCTAACTTTCCATATTGTATCACTTGAAAAAGTACCTGACTCTATATAACATCCCCTAAATTTACATGAGTCAGATCAGACCCAGAATGGGGAATTGCTGACGTATCTTCAGCAGTCTTGCTCAGTCCTTACTTTCTATCTCATCACTTTAAAAAGTACCTGGCTTTATATAACATCCCCTAAATTTACATGAGTCAGATCAGACCCAGAATGGGGAATTGCTGACGTATCTTCAGCAGTCTTGCTCAGTCCTTACTTTCTATCTCATCACTTTAAAAAGTACCTGGCTTTATATAACATCCTCTAAATTTGCATGAGTCAGATCAGACCCTCAGAATGGGGAATTGCTGACGTATCTTCAGCAGTCTTGCTCAGTCCTTACTTTCTATCTCATCACTTTAAAGTACCTGGCTTTATATAACATCCCCTAAATTTACATGAGTCAGATCAGACCAAGAATGGGGAATTGCTGACGTATCTTCAGCAGTCTTGCTCAGTCCTTACTTTCTATCTCATAACTTTAAAAAGTACCTGGCTTTATATAACATCCCTAAATTTACATGAGTCAGATCAGACCCAGAATGGGGAATTGCTGACGTATCTTCAGCAATCTTGCTCAGTCCTTACTTTCTATCTCTTATCACTTTAAAAAGTACCTGACTCTATATAACATCCCCTAAATTTACATGAGTCAGATCAGACCCAGAATGGGGAATTGCTGACGTATCTTCAGCAGTCTTGCTCAGTCCTTACTTTCTTATCTCTTATCACTTTAAAAAGTACCTGACTCTATATAACATCCCTAAATTTACATGAGTCAGATCAGACCCAGAATGGGGAATTGCTGACGTATCTTCAGCAGTCTTGCTCAGTCACTGCTTTCTATCTCTTATCACTTTAAAAAGTACCTGACTCTGCCATAACATCCCTAAATTTACATGAGTCAGATCAGACCCAGAATGGGGAATTGCTGACGTATCTTCAGCAGTCTTGCTCAGTCCTTACTTTCTATCTCTTATCACTTGAAAAAGTACCTGACTCTATATAACATCCCCTAAATTTACATAAGGTCAGATCAGACCCAGAATGGGGAAGTGCTGACGTATCTTCAGCAGTCTTGCTCAGTCCTTACTTTCTATCTCTTATCACTTTAAAAAGTACCTGACTCTATATAACATCCCCTAAATTTACATGAAAGGTCAGATCAGACCCAGAATGGGGAATTGCTGACGTATCTTCAGCAGTCTTGCTCAGTCCTTACTTTCTATCTCTTATCACTTTAAAAAGTACCTGACTCTATATAACATCCCCTAAATTTACATGAGTCAGATCAGACCCAGAATGGGGAATTGCTGACGTATCTTCAGCAGTCTTGCTCAGTCCTTACTTTCTATCTCTTATCACTTGAAAAAGTACCTGACTCTATATAACATCCCCTAAATTTACATGAGTCAGATCAGACCCAGAATGAGGGAATTGCTGACGTATCTTCAGCAGTCTTGCTCAGTCCTTACTTTCTATCTCTTATCACTTTAAAAAGTACCTGACTCTATATAACATCCCCTAAATTTACATGAGTCAGATCAGACCCCAGAATGGGGAATTGCTGACGTATCTTCAGCAGTCTTGCTCAGTCCTTACTTTCTATCTCTTATCACTTGAAAAAGTACCTGACTCTATATAACATCCCTAAATTTACATGGGGCAGATCAGACCCAGAATAGGGAATTGCTGACGTATCTTCAGCAGTCTTGCTCAGTCCTTACTTTCTATCTCTTATCACTTTAAAAAGTACCTGACTCTATATAACATCCCCTAAATTTACATGAGTCAGATCAGACCCAGAATGGGGAATTGCTGACGTATCTTCAGCAGTCTTGCTCAGTCCTTACTTTCTATCTCTTATCACTTGAAAGAGTACCTGACTCTATATAACATCCCCTAAATTTACATGAGTCAGATCAGACCAAGAATGGGGAATTGCTGACGTATCTTCAGCAGTCTTGCTCAGTCCTTACTTTCTATCTCTTATCACTTTAAAGTACCTGGCTTTATATAAGAGGCTCTGACTTCAGATGAGTCACACCAGACAAAGAATGGAGGATTCCTGTCATATCTGCACTGGTGCTACCCAATCCTCATTTTCTATTTCCGATCACGTTAAAAAGTACTTGACCCTGTAAAACTAGCTGTAACTTTACAAGAGTCAGATCAGATCAAGAATACAGATTTCATGTGATATGTGCACTGGTGCTACCCAATCTTTACTTTCTATCTCGTATTATTTTAAAAAGTACCTAATTCTATATAACCTGCTCTAAAAAGTACCTGATTCTATATAACCTGCTCTAAAAAGTACCTGATTCTATATAACCTGCTCTAAAAAGTACCTGATTCTATATAACCTGCTCTAAAAAGTATCTGATTCTATATAACCTGCTCTAAAAAGTACCTGATTCTATATAACCTGCTCTGATCAGCCCACAAATGAAGGATTGCTGTTATATCTGCGATGATGCTACACAATCCTTACTTTTAATATTGATATACCCCGGAAAGAATATCAGTGTAAAGATTAGTGGAAGAATGGTACTCGACACAGGAATACGATATAACGGATTTATTGTCCTACACTACAATTAACAATAAGACACAGATAAGCAATCCACGAGTAGGAGCTAAATAAACTATCAAATAAAGAATGTCTCCGACTCAGACGTTTCAAATGCATTTAATTTGCATTGTAAGAGATTAATTATTTTCCTTCTTGCCACATATTTTCCACAGATGAAACCTCTCGCTACTCTATCACTAGTTTCTTTCCCGGTGTTCGGAAGAGATAAATTTCCTACTCTTGCTAGTTCATGCCTTCAGAACTAGGATACTTCACATCATGTACTCGGCGTCAACATCCCTTTTCATTTTTATTTAGCAAGGAAGAAATTCTGCTTACGATCCTTCTCCTCACGTTAATGTCTTAGCATCTTAATATTTATGATCCACAATTATCAATCTCTTATATCCTTATGACATGAATTTCTAACTTCATTCATTTATGTTCTTATAGAAACATAATTCAGTAACCGCATAGAGTGAGAGGCTTTTGGGCTTTCTGTCCTCTGAACAATAGTCGATTAAAATACCAAATTAATAAATAAATTTGCTATAAGTAAGCCTCGTTTTCGTCAACGATTGTTAACGTCACCTGGTTGTAACCATGACAACATAGCGTTGATGAAACGAATTTTTGATTAATCTCAACATTTAATTGATAATAAGACACGTTTAAATGGATTGAAATTAATAAGAAGGCAAACACAGGCGAACTCCGTATTACTGAAGGGAAAAGGTAAGTATAATTATATGAAATATAGAGTTTCAAATTAAGTAATTAAAAATTCGAAAATATTCAAATATAAATAATGTAAAAATAATATAAAAAGTATTAATATTAGAATATTTAAACAATTTCCAGTAGCAAAATGTTTTTGATTAATAGATAGATAATAATCAGAAGTAAAGATTAAATTACGCAAACCGATATTATTTTCTATACAAACGTAAAAGTGGCGTAAACATATATATATATATATATATATATATATATATATATATATATATAGTCATCCGCAGACAGATCTGTTTCACTGTATCATAGCTCATCAGTACAGTTAGATTCCGATTGCTTTTAACCCAGGATTGAAACCAGACCGAATTGGCGTCAGTCGGTGATTCTACCTATATATGGGTAGAAGAAGAAGATGACCATGGACTCTAGACATTAATAAGCATCTTCTTAGGGGTCTATTCGAAAGAGAACAGCTTCACCTGAAGTGTCTGAGTGGAACTTACAGCGATAATGTGGGTGGTTTTTACGATGTGGCATTACGAATTCTAACCGTGAAGGTTACATCAGATGGGACCAAGAAATTCAGTTCAGCCGAGCACCTACTGCAGTGGTAGCGATAGAGCAGTGACAAACTTTCCACATCCCACAATATATATATATATATATATATATATATATATGTACAGAAAATCTATGCTTAGATTTTCTGTCTTTGTTGTTCTACTTTCGTATCGAGCGCTTTGATGTTAGGGTTTTCGTTTTTCTTTCCTATGAGTATTTGACTTTTTGTTCATGTATTTCGTTTGTTTCTTTTTTTACTTCCCCTCCTTCGCCCTCCGAGTTCGTCCTCGGTGGGTTATTCAAGACCATCTTAAATATAGTATAACTATTACTAGTATTAGCATAATTATTTCTGTTACTATTAATATTGTTATAATTATTATAGTTATTATATATATATATATATATATATATATATATATATATGTGTGTGTGTGTGTGTGTGTGTGTGTGTGTGTGTAGTTATTCACTTCACACAAAAGCCTATTTTGCACTACTATAACTCATCAGTGTGGTTAGACATCCGATCAAAACTCAGCCGAATTGGCATCAGTGAGCACATGGCTGAGAGAGGGGAAGATTTTTACGTGTATACCCGCTAGCACCCAAGAAAACCCAATTCATGATTAAAGAGTAATGCGTAAATCGAAAAAAAAAAACGCTGCTGATACTAAATTTCTCTCCTCTCGAGTGCTCAATCGGCAAACGAGAGTATAATTAAACATCCACATAGAAGCTAGTTTCGCTGTATCACAGCTCATCAGTGTAGCTAGACATGCGATTGTTTCTCGCTATTATAGGAACTCAGCCGATTTGGCATCAGTCAAAGATTCTATAACTAAGTTTCGGTGCACAGCTGATTGAGAGAAAGATTTTAAATTGTTATATACTTGATGCATACAGATCCCAACACACACACACACACACACACACACACACACACACACACACACACGCCCGCAAACAAATATTGAGCGTGTATAATGATAATATTCATGCTAAAATGTCTACCATCTTCTACCGTGCGCACATGGCCCAGAGGTAGAATCGCCGATTGACGCCACTGCGTTCGGGTTTCAATCCTGGGTTAAAAGCAATCGGAATCTAACCGTACTGATGAGCTGTGATACAGCGAAACAGATCTGTGTGCTGATGACTATATATATATATATATATATATATATATATATATATATATACTATGTTTATATTACATATATATCATTCAAATCTTATATAGAGGTTGCAAGGAATAAATGTCTAAATAACAATTAAATTAAACAATAAAACTGATATTTCATCTAAGCAGATATATTTACCAAAATTACACAAAAATATTTTGAAATATTAAAGAGTGAATTTATTCAATAAAATCGTCATTGACTTCAACCAAAACCTGCATACGACTTCGGAATCTCCTGCATCTTTTCTGGACGGTCTCCTGATTTAAATTTCTGAATGCTGCAATAATTCTTACCTTCAATTTATCGTTGGCATTAAAAAGAAACAATGTTGGTCTCTCGATCAACCTCACCCCACAAATAACAGTCAAGGAGTTGACAGTCTGGGAAGTTAAATAGTCAGATGTGATGGTTATGTCCCAGGAACTTCAGCTGTCTCTTCCTGATGCTCAGTATTAATTTCCTTTTTGTTTCCATCATTTCCAAGACCTCAACATTGCTCACATGCTCGATCCATGAGATTCGCAGCAACCTTCTGCAGAACCACATTTCAGTTGCTTCAAGTTTTTCCTTCATCTTTGATGGTATTGTCCAGCATTTACTGCTATATTGAAGGACGGACATCACGTAGCAATCCATTACTCTCTTCCTAGTTTCTAGCGAAATTGTTCTGTTTTTTTAAAACCTTCTCAACTTCTGGAATGCTTTCTTTCGCCATGCCAATTCGCCTTCGTATCTCTGTGTCGCACTTTCCGTCTTCTGTTATAACGCTTCCCAGGTATTTAAATTTTTGTACCTGCTTGTTTCTGGTATCCCCGACCTGTATTTGACATTTTGGGCGGTCCTTTTTACTGATGACCATGCATTCGGTTTTCTTGCAGCTTATTTGTAGTCCTTTCTTTGACTTTCTTCTGCTACCTTCTGTAAGAGGTCTTGTAGTTCTCTTTCTGTGTCTGCTATTGAGTAGATATACAAAGATAGATAGGGGCGTAAGACAAGGATGTGTCTTTTCACCGGATCTGTTCAACTTGTACAGCGAGAATATTTTGAGGACCCTAGAAGTTATGCCTGGATTCGTAATCGGAGGCCACAATTTAAACAACCTAAAGTACGCAGATGTTTCACTTCTTACGAATTTTAATACTTTTGTTAATTGTTCTCGATTGAACATGTTACGATCCCGCCATATCACCCAAGGTCAAACATACAAGCTGAATGGTGTGTTACTACATTTAAAAGCACTTTGGGAAAAAAAAGTAATGAAAATGTGAGCAAAAAGCGATAAAACATTTCTTGTAATTTATACAGATAACTCCAAATGCCAATACACCGATAGGCATGTCACTGGTAGAATTAATGTTGGCAAGAAAAAATAAATCAGTGTTCGACAAGTTGCTACCATGTTAAAAAAAGAATAGGAACAGATATAAAAAAGATACAAAATTTTTCAAAATGGGCGAAAAAATGTTTTTCAGCTTATAGAAAATACAAAAGAAATGTAGAAAGACGGCGGAAGAATTTCACGAATTTGAAAGATGATATATGTGGTAAAAAGAAAAAAATATCAACTCGGAACGAGAAATAGGGGATCCGAGTTCGAATTACAGTTGGATTCCTCGCGTTCACTTACGCACAGATACACTTGGGAAAGGTATTAATCCGTCTCTTTCTTCCAATTATGGGTTAAATAATAAGACAGATTGGATTCTATAGCCTTGGATGGCAACCAGTCTACCGCAGAAAGCAATGGCAAGCTACTGCGGGATAATCTTCTGCCAAGTCATTCATGTCTCTTTTAAGACATGATCACCCAAGTGTGTATCACGTACGGCGCTTAACTGACTGATTAGTGGAAAGTCATTTTAGGCAAGTAGGTTTTTGTCATAAAGTGCTCGATATCCACAATGATGTGAAGAAGCTTCCTTCCTAGCTGAGCAGTTTTATTTTGGTCAATATTGTAATTTCTTCACTTTTCAGTTTCAGTTGTTTTGTTTTTTGTTTATTTGCAGAAACTTCAAATTCGGAAGGACTGAAATAACACTGCTCAGCTAAGTGACAAGTTTGTCTACAATTATTCTCTCTCATTGTCAGTTTTTACTATATATATATATATATATATATTAAAAAAGGATTAATTCAAAGATGTTGAATGGCCATTTCGATATGAAGATCCCCACGGGGGACAACACATCACCTCAGCAACAGAAAAATCCTTTTAGAAACTGGAGAAAAATTAGTCTACTTTTCCTTTTTTAAATAGATAGCAAAGAAATTAAAAAAGAAAATAAAAGAAAAAGAAAACGAAAAAGAAAAAGATGAAATAAAATCAAATAAATAAGAAAAGAAAAAATTGACATCGTCTGGGTTCGCCAAAAAAAAGAAAGAGAATTGTAACTAAAAATTAACAGACAGCCGTGTTAAATCGACGTAAATTTAAGCAACACGGAAAAAAGGTGGTAAGAGAGATAAAAGAAGGAAGGGAGGGAAAAAGAAAGAAACGAAAGAAAAAAAATTTTTAAATATTACAGACGCTGGACAAATTCAAAAACCTAATTTCCCCAAAACGTTGAAGTATTTGAAAAAGGCCTTTACTTAAAAAGGCATAATTATTAATAAATGGGAATAAAAAGATATAGGATTTAAAATAAAATTATTTTTAAAAAAATTAGGTCATTTGAAATTAAACTAAATAAAGACAACACTAGGTAAAAAAAAAAAAGAATTAATTACAATTATACATACCTATAGAAGTACACACATACATACATATATATACACACACAATTCTACGATTAAGAATACATATATACATACACATACACACACATACATTCAATTTATTACACACTTATATACATATACATGCGCATACACACATATAAATGTGTGTACACACCTATATACAAAAAATTCATATACACACAATATACATGTGTACACATACATGCACACAAAACACACACACACACACACACACACACACATATTCCATATGCACTCACACACATACATATAAAAATATAAAAAATTAATGAATATTATGAAAAGGAGCATTTAAATAGCTAAAAAAAAAAAATTTCCAAAATTACATATAGCCCACATACATATATGTATATATGTGTATGTATGTGTGTACTTCTATAGGTATGTATAATTGTAATTAATTCTTTTTTTTTTTTTTTACCTAGTGTTGTCTTTATTTAGTTTAATTTCAAATGACCTAATTTTTTTAAAAATAATTTTATTTTAAATCCTATATCTTTTTATTCCCTTTTATTAATAATTATGCCTTTTTAAGTAAAGGCCTTTTTCTAATACTTCAACGTTTTTGGGAAATTAGGTTTTTGAATTTGTCCAGCGTCTGTAATATTTAAAATTTTTTTTTCTTTCGTTTCTTTCTTTTTCCCTCCCTTCCTTCTTTTATCTCTCTTACCACCTTTTTTCCGTGTTGCTTAAATTTACGTCGATTTAACACGGCTGTCTGTTAATTTTTAGTTATAATTCTCTTTCTTTTTTTTTGGCGAACCCAGACGATGTCAATTTTTTCTTTTCTTATTTATTTGATTTTATTTCATCTTTTTCTTTTTCGTTTTCTTTTTCTTTTATTTTCTTTTTTAATTTCTTTGCTATCTATTTAAAAAAGGAAAAGTAGACTAATTTTTCTCCAGTTTCTGAAAGGATTTTTCTGTTGCTGAGGTGATGTGTTGTCCCCCGTGGGGATCTTCATATCGAAATGGCCATTCAACATCTTTGAATTAATCCTTTTTTAATATATATTTGCTCTGTAATATTTTATTACATGGAGCTCTCTTCCTGTATCATTTTTTTATATTAAAATAAATTTTTTAATATTAATTAGGATCGGTTTTTTTAAATTTACCTTCCTGCTTTCTCCCCTTGGATTGAAGTATCTGAATTAAATATATATATACTCTTGAATTTCTTACAATTTCATAGGTTATACGTATTTCATCGCAAACCAGCTGCTCGTCAGACCCAAATGATACAACAGTTAATATTCAAAATAATCCCTCACGTACCCAATGGCAACCTACTGCGAGAAACTCTTCTGCCTAGTCAGTCATGACTCATTCGAGACATGATCGCCTAAAGCGTGTATCACATATGACACTTAACTGACTGACAGAAAAACTAGAAGTTTATTTAGCTTTATAGTTTGTAATTATATAATTTACCTTTATATCCTTTTTTTTTCTTAAAATGTTTTTTGTAGCTTGAAAATAAAAAAGTTGTTACATATTTAATCTTTTTCTTAACATCGTTCTGATCTTTATGCTCGTTACTGTATATATACAAGTTTATTCGCCTGAAGAGAGCCAACTTTAGACTCGAAACACGTGTAGCGTCACAAATACGATTATGGACACTTAATGTATCATACAAGAAGCTATTAATATAAATAATAATAATGACAACAATAAATCTATGCATTAAACAAAACGTTAACGGTTTCTCGTATTTTTATTCTCTCTCTCCCTCTCTCTCTCTCTCTCTTCATATATATATATAAGAAAAAATTAAGGCAGACACGTTATTTCATCGTAAATCGAAAGTTAGGATCTATTTCAGGTGAACCATTATCAGCTTCCCTCTTTATTGTACAGAAGATTTTACACGAATTCGTCTGATGATGGTTCGCCTGAAATAGGCCTATACTTTCGATTTACCATGAAATGAGTGTCTGCCTCAATGTTTTCTTATATTTGCTCTATATGTATTTATATACATATATATTCAGACCACTCTTAGAGAGAGATATCCTACCACTGTATGTACAGGATACTCCTTTGGCTTCTATATCTACACCGCATGCTGTTATATATATATATATATATATATATATATATATATATATATATATATATATATATATATATTTAAACGAGCGAATGTTTTAATTTGAAAATAAAGTATTTGAAATATCGAGTTTAATTTTGTTTTTATAGACATAGATACGTGGAGACAGACAGGCGGAAAGACAGATGAACAGATCAAAGAACGAAAGAAAAAGAGAAAAATATCACCGGAAGTAAATAGAAATTAAATTATATTTAACGAGAAATGACTAGCAGCGCTATATAGAGTTGTATGCAAACATGAATATATATATATATATATATATATATATATATATATATATATATATATATTGTAATAGTTGTTACAATGGTTTATAAATTCATAGTATCACTACACAAACATTTTCGCGTTTCGAAGCTGTTCATGTGTTTTGGTCGCCTCTTCTTCGGGTGATCAAGTTGGTAGAAGAAGAGGCGACCAAAACACATGGTCAGCTTCGAAACGCAAACATTTTTATGTAGTGATACTATGAATTTATAAACCATTGTAACAACTATTACAATATAACGCTCTCCGTTTGTATCGAGCACTCTTTATAAAAGTAAATACATGAACAACAGGTTAAAAAAAACCTACGAGTTCTACAACTTTGTTACAATATATATATATATATATATATATATATATATATATATATATATATATATATTAATATTTCATATGTTTAACTGAGAACTTCCTTTTTCGGGTTTCTGTAAAAGTCATTATAGCTCTTAGATTTATTTTTCGTTTAAAATCATTTATTCTGTATGTACTTCCGGTTATTGTTCTGATTTATATTTCTCTGTTATATATATATGAATGTGTTACTGTGCGTCTTTTTATTTACATGTTTCTGTGTGTATTGAAAGAAATTCTGTGAAATTGAGATACACAAAATGAAATAAAACCAAGTGTAATAAATCTTTGAAGAAAGCAGCCGATTAATTATTTTTTTTCTGCTTTTCTCATTCCATTTAGACACGCCTAAAGTAATTCAGGGAAGAGCAAATAGATTTTAAATTCAATTTTGGAAATAATTATTTCATGGAGTCGAAGATCGGCATCGTCTTTTTAATTTGGTGTCGATTCCAAATTAATACAATGCTCGAAGCTTAATATTCTCTACAGGCGTCTGATGTGTTGTTCTAAAACACACGTCAATTGATAAACACCCGTTAGACAGTTCCACACAAAAATTAACGAATTCAAATATCTAGATAGATAAATCGATATGAGCAGATGATATATATATACAACGTAGAATATTTGGTATTTAAGTCAGGTAAATTCCGATAGGATGTGCGTTGTGATACAGTGGATATCGGCTCGGAACGAGAAACCGGGGAGCCGAGTTCGAATTCCAGTTGAATTCATTGTATTCACTTACGCGCAAATACCCTTGGGAAAGGTATTAATCCGTATATTCCTTCCAGTTATGGGTTAAATATCAGGACAGACTGGGTTCTATAGAAATATCAGGACAGACTGGGTTCTATAGCCTTGGTCGGCAACCAGTCTACCGCAGAAACCAATGGTAACCTATTGCGGGATAATCTTCTGCCCAGTCTGTCATGTCTCTTTCGAGACATGATCGCCCAAGCGTGTATCGCGTATGGCACTTAAGTGACTGAAATTCCGATAGAGACGAACTCAATTTCAAATTTATTTATTTAATTTAACAGAGTAATATAATCTAAAAAAATTGAGATATTCTACAATTTCATGTGTAATACGGATTTCACAGCAAACCAGCAGCTCGTCACACCCAAATGATACAACAGTTCATATTCAAAATAATCCCTCACTTTAACTTCCTTTCTTTTCATACTGTTTGTTCTCCTTTCCTTTCATTTTCTTTTTGTTTCTCTTTTTTCCGTTTATTAATTTTCTATATTTTTCTTTTTCTTTCTCTCTTTGGTGTTTTTTTTTAATGAGTGAGGAAATGTTTTTGTAGATTACCGTTACAAATATCTATTGCTGATATAGGCACGTAAGGTTTTTTTATAATATTTACTTTTGTATCATTTGGGTTTGACGAGCAACTGGGAAATAAGTATTAACCATGAAATTGTAGAATATCTAAAAATTTTCTAGAGTATATACATATATATATATATATAGAAATATATATATAGATATATATATACTCTAGAAAATTTATATATATAAATATATATATAAATTTTCTAGAGTATATATATATCTATATCTATCTATCTATCTATATATATATATATATATATATATACTCTAGAAAATTTATATATATATATATATATATATACTCTAGAAAATTTATATTTATATATATATATATATATACATTTTCTAGAGTATATCTATCTATCTATCTATATATAGATATATATATATACTCTAGAAAATTTATATATATATATATATAAATATAAATATAAATTTTCTAGAGTATATATATATATATCTATCTATATATATATATATATATATATTCTAGAAAATTTATATATATATATATAATGCTTTTCCACCAATCAGTCACTTAAGTGACATACGTGATACACGCTTGGGCGATCATGTCTTTAAAGAGACATGACTCACTTGGCAGAAGATTATCCCGCAGTAGCTTGCCATTGCTTTCTGCGGTAGAGTGGTTGCCATATGCAATATTGTTGTGAATAAAATGTTAAGTAATGAAGATTCGTGTTATAATTTAATTGGAGTAGATAGATCTATCTATCGCCCTGTTCACACTCCACCCAAGTCTATTGAACAGGTTAAGAGGCTCATCCCTTGTTCCCTGTTTAGGATGTGGTTTCCGGCTTTCTCTTTTCCAATCTTCTCACTTTGTTTTTTTTTCAATTGGAGTAGATCTATCTATCGCCCGGTTCACACTCCACCCACGTCTATTGAACAGGTTAAGAGGCCCATCCCTTCTCTCCTGTTTAGCATGTGGTTTCCAGCTTTCTCTTTTCCAATCTTTTCACTATTACGTAGCCCCCTGCACATCAGTGGCGTTATCGCCTTGCTCGGGGTGATACGAAAAAAAAAAAAAAAAAGGTAACAATGATTTGGTCATATAAAATCTTACTAATTAAACAAGAGCTAGAGTTAGATGGGGTGAATTCCTATCTTTTCCATGAGTATTTGTGCGTACGTAAATATAATGAACCTAACTGGAATTGGAACTCAGCTCTCTGAATAAAAACTACGGGCCATTATCTGTTTCACCAACTTTGCATACAATGTTACAGAATAGGATATTCTGAAAGGGTTATCCATTTAGGTGCTGACTAGGATCGACATTGCTTAACTTCGATGACTGTACTATAGCCGGTGTTTCAACATGAAGTGGCTGTAAGCTCTCTCTCTCTCTATCTATCTATCTTTTTTCTCTATCTCTCTTTCTCTCTTTCATCATCGCGGTGTAATGTTTAGCAAGACTGTCTCGCTAGAAATTATTAGAATTGAGTAGTGAGTTCAATTTTCACTGGGTACCCCATACATTCGGCCTTGAGCCTCACTTAAAGGGCGTTTAGAAAATAAGTTCTCTCTCTCTCTCACACACACGCACACATTTTCTCTCTCTCACACACACACATTCTCTCTCTCTCTCACACACATTCTCTCTCTCTCTCTCACACACACTTCTTTCTCTCTCTCTCTCACACACACGTTCTCTCTCTCTCTCACACACACATTCTCTCTCTCTCTCTCTCACACACACACATTCTTTCTCTCTCTCACACACACACACACACTTCTTTCTCTCTCTCTCTGTCTCTCTCTCACACACATTCTCTCTCTCTCTCTCACACACACATTCTCTCTCTCTCTCACACACACACACATTCTCTCTCTCTCTCTCTCTCTCACACACACACATTCTCTCTCTCTCTCTCTCACACACACACACATTCTCTCTCTCTCTCTCACACATTCTCTCTCTCTCTCTCACACACACACACACATTCTTCTCTCTCTCTCTCTCACACACACATTCTCTCTCTCTCTCTCACACACACATTCTCTCTCTCTCTCACACACACACACATTCTCTCTCTCTCTCTGTCTCTCTCTCTCACACACACACATTCTTCTCTCTCTCTCACACACACATTCTCTCTCTCTCTCTCACACACACACACACATTCTCTCTCTCTCTCTCTCTCACACACACATTCTCTCTCTCTCTCTCTCACACACACACATTCTCTCTCTCTCTCTCTCTCTCAACACACACACATTCTCTCTCTCTCTCTCTCTCACACACACACACACACACCCGAACGACATCCAGAAAACAAAAAGTTATATAAACTCCCTAGCAGCGAATAAAAAGATTTCTCGCATGTTATAGCGAAAGGATTTGCACATTGTTTCCCGAAAACTTTCTTCTTCTCCGCCTCTGAATGTCTGTTTGTTGAACATAGGTCTTACCCATATTTATGGGCGAGCAATGTGCCATTACGTCTCTACCCTGACCCAATGTATGTTTGTAAAGACGTTGGTAGTGATCATGTCTCTTGTCGATTCATGATCACTCAACGATATTCGCGTTAGTGAATGTTTTTGAACACAACTAGAATTCAAATTTGAAAAGGACATTGGTTGTAAGTGAATACGACTTCTGTCCGGAAATGATAACGGTCTTTTGAATATTTCGTAAACTGATTCTGTGGCCTTTTACTTGAAACAAATCCTATCCCGACATCTTTGATCTGTTAGATCCCTTGAATGTACGCGTGATTGTTACATTTAAAGCGAATAAACATCAAATTCTCTTTTAAAAGATGGGTGAGCGTTAGCTTTCTGATAATGTGACTTGGTTTCGAAACATTCCCTAGTCGTTTAGTCAAGTAGGTGAACTTAGAGATACGGTCCCAGCTGGAATAACAGTGTGAAAGTAAAAACCATAGCAAGTGTTGATTTAATCTTTTAAGTGAAACTATGTAGACGAACTGTTCCGAAGCCGATAAAGTTAGTACAAAGTCACAAGTCTTCATTTAATGGGTAGAGCAGATAGTGCGGTAATCTAATTATTTATCTGCCTCCCTACTTGAGACGAAATGCGGCAGAAGGCCTTTTAATGTGGGTAACTCTAGCCATATAGCTCGGCCAAAAATTGAATGTCTACTGTTTCTCAGCCGAGATTCTATCTTTCGGCGGATCCACTGCTTGGTTACTCTCAGCCTTCGGGCAGAGAGTCTGACTACGTGAAGAAAGCGTCTAAACAACGCTAATCACTAGGCGGCAATCCAACTAGAGATTGTGTACTTATAAAATACCCAGCAGCTTTGCCTGGTTTGAAAACTGGACAATGGCGGAAATTAAAAAAAGAGTGAGACTAGAATCTGACACATATGGAAATAGTCATAATTCTCAGCAATATTCAGGTCTATTATTTTAAGGTGGGTTTACGACCTACGATTTCTTTTCTGGTACCAATGAATCCAACTATATTTTTCATGTAGATGTTAATTTTTACGTATCTAATAGTGACTTGGATTCAGAAGCCCTAAATTAAGTTGCAACCAACACTTTATGTTATGCATAAATAGACTGGTAGCTTCAGTCAGTTAAGTGCCATATGTGATACACGCTTGGGCGATCATGTCTCGAAAGATACATGGCTGACTAGGTAGAAGATTATCCCGCAGTAGATTGCCATTGCTTTCTACGGTAGGCTGGTTGCCAGCCAAGGCTATAGAACCCAATCTGTCCTGCTATTCAACTCATATCTCTAGGAAAAAGAGGTGGATTATATTATTATATTAATAAGTAGTAATTAGTGGGGGATCAGTTTACTACTTCATGACAATAGAAAATAGATCCCTCACTTTATGCCAAGTGGAAACTTTGATTAGGCTTCCAACTATTATATTCAGTCAGTTAAGTGCCATACTTGATACACGTTTTGGGCGATCATGTCTCGAAAAAGACATGAATGACTGGACAGAAAACTATCCCGCAGTAGGTTGCCATTGCTTTCTGCGGTAGACTGGTTGCCAGTCAAGGCTATAGAACCCAATTTGTTCTATTATTTAACACATAACTGGAGTGAAGAGATGGATTAATACCTCCCTCAAGGGTATTTCCGCGTAAGTGAATGCAAGGAATTCAACTGGAATTTGAACTCGGTTTCCAGATGTCTCGCTATCCACTGCCCCACAACACACATTATGATGAGTTGGTACAAAGCCAAAATTCTAAATTCGTGACGTTATTTTAACGGAAGCCCACGTTCACTTTATTATAAACCTACATGAACACGTTTTGTCTTAGACAGCATAAAATTAATCATATTAAGACCTTAGTCTATTACGCCATAATGTTTTGTCCTAAGACTAAATTAGAATATCAATTTGACTTCCATATGTCGTGTCCTCTCATGACGTGGACAATAATGGCCCTCACAATGTTCTGTCTTTTGTAACTCATAATTAATCTTATATTTTTGTTGTCTCTTAAAAGTGACTCTGTAAATTTATTATTCACAAGCTCGCTAGGTAGATTATACATCGTTTTCTTCTGATTTTCTGCCTTCAATCTACCCTGTGAGTAACACATTTGTCAAGCCCTCTGTTCTCATTATGTGCACTTGAAATGTCATATATCTTTTTCTGGTGTTAATTATAATTACTGTTTTTCATTATAATTATAATTATAATTACTGTTTTTCATTTTCTTTAAAACCTCTTCGTTTCTCACATGTTCAGTTCATGGTATTCTCAGTATCCTTCTGTAGAACTACATTTTTGTTGCTTCATGTGTCTTCTTCCTCTTTGAGTCGATTGTCCAACATTTCCTGCCATGTATGGAAACTGATATTATTTGAAAGTTTAGTACTCTTTTCTTTGTTTCTAAAATAATAAAAAAATCAATCAGTATTTATCTTTTCTAACAAATGTCTCACCAACAAGAAATAATAATGATAATATTTTATAAGAAATATCTAACGGTACAATACTGGTTACTTTGTTTCTAACGAAATTTTTCTGATTCTTAATACTTTACTTAGCTTTTGGAAGGTCTTTTGCTATCTTGATGCATCTTCGGAGTTCAGTGTCCCACTTTCCGTCCTCTGTTAAGACACTTCACAGATGTTTAAATTGTTGTTTTTGTCTGATTTTTTATTTCTTAATAATCTGTTTAGCTTTGAATAGTATTTCCCATGCGCCTTGATATTTAAGTGTTGCACTTTCTGTCCCCTGTTAAAAAAAAAAACAAAAAAAGAAAACACTTCCCAGATGTTTAAATTGTTCCAGTTGTTTGATTTTTGTATATTCAATTTGTAACTTGTATTTTGTGTTTTTCTTTTGCTGACACCCATCCATTCTGTCATCTTGTAAGTGATATTTAGTCTTTTCTTCTCGCTTTCCTTCGATGTAGAACTTAGAATTAAGGAAATATTTCGTGACAATAGTAATCCTTTGACTGTAGATCATAATAAATAAAAGCAAAAAATAGTTAAAGTGTATACAACTTCATAATACTTTTCAGCACAAATTATAATACAAAAACGTTTTAAATTTGCATTGTTTTAAACAATTACACTAAAACCAGAGCACTGTACAGCATATTACATCATAATATAGCTTAATTGTTTAGTATAATGTCCCTTTAAAAGCTGTTGAACTGTTATTTCGTGAATGGGTTCTGGATGGTGCATTAATCTCCGGTGGGGTATCTCCATTCCATAATGAAATGTACTGTTAGGTATTTATCTATATTTCTGAGGTGAGGTGGTATTTACACTATTTACATTATTCGGACTATTGTCCTCATCCTTGTTGCCATTTGTTCAACGTTTCGGCCGTTGAGTGTTCCGGCTTTCTTCAGGTTGTAGGTCATGGTTCTTAAGATGTTGGTTAGTTCTAGTGACTTGGCCCAAAGAGTTATGAGTTCAGTACCAGGCTACAGCAGTGGTGAACAAGTAACTTGTAAGGTTAGAGAGAGATAACTCATGACTATCACAAGAGGCACTACTACGCAAGAAATGAAGATCATATACCCCAGTGATTGTAATAAAGTGTTCGGTTCGAAATTCTTAGCAGCTGAAGAAGGTCGGAGCGTTCAACGGCCGAAACGTCGTACAGATGCCAAGAAAAAAATGAAGACAATAGTCCGAATAATGTAAATGCTGTACTGTTTCTGTTCAATCCAGGTTATCTATGCATTCATCTCTTGTGGATGTGACTGCCTCACCACCTAGTATTCTAGAATATTATTACTGGGTTATTTGTCTCTTCATTAACGAGGTAAACGTCTGTTTTCTGGGTTTTGGCGTTATCTGCCTCATAATTAGGGATCCGAACCTTGGAGTAAATTCGAATGAGTCTATACTAGCAGAATAATACTTTTATGTTTCAGTACAAGGCTGACTGGAAAGATAGAACTGAAGACGTAGGAAGATGGTTAACGTTTATTGGTTCGGCCTTGTGTCATACATAACCGAACTCCCTACAGCTTACAAGTTTTATGCAGAATTATCATCAGAAGTTTGGTTTTCGGCAAGCTGAAATGTGTTGAATTGTGTGTAGAATAGTGTAAGAATAAAAATATACATTTTTCGTGTTAAAATATAAATCTATTAAAAGAAATGAATAATAACAATTCGTAAATATTTATGTTCAGTGGGAAAGTTAAAGGTATCTAGAAAATGTCAGTAGTAGTAATTGTTGAAAGTATATGCGTACGTAAGTATGTATTTCTTTGTTTGGTAGCAATGTCTGGATAGAGATAAAGAAGTAAAAGGAATCAGCACGTGAGAAAGAAAGAGAAAGAGGACGATTGTCCGTGTTGACTTGAAGCTTCTCCTGTTAGATTTTAGCTTGTCGTCTATGTCGCTTCCATATGTGACTGACTGTTTGACGCAGATGTAGATCATTTATAGTCCTTTTGAATTTAGCACTGAATCGCTAAGTCTTCAAGTCTTGCAAGTCGCTCCCATTGGTCAAAAATCAATTTAACACCGACCTGCGAAAACTGGTTTCGACTTTTTCTTTAATCACATGGACAATCCTATTTCTATTTGGGAAAAACCAGGATTTCACACGTCATTGTGAATTTTTGTAAAAGTGAAGAAGAAGGATGATTTTAATTCTCAATTTCTTATCCCACTACAGGACCACTCAACGGGGAGATTAAAGAATTGCCTCACATACGCCAGCGTGTAGTAGAAAAGCTCGATTGGAAATCATACGTAATATTCCGTTACATTTAAACATATCTTTTTAGTTTTTAGAAAAGACAATTTCCGTTATCACTTGAACGTTGTGCGAAAATTTACATTAGATTGCAACATTGATATCTATAGAATTGAAAGAAACGTTTGTAGAATCTAAGTGTAATCTGTTTATAACTATAACTTTATCAATATATTATTAAACACTTGAAACTTTGTCCACGGACAGCTATGCACCTGATCATGAACGTTCCCAGTAATTATTCAGTGTTGTCTCGGGTAAATTTTCAACATTGTAAACGTGGTTAAGAGTCCGTTGAAATTACTTCATATTCTGGAATGCGTGTCATATTTAGAACCCGTTACCATACTGTACGAGTGTATGTCACACTTGATGGAAACTGGCAAGTGAGAGAAATTGAAAAAAGTCGGGAATTAGACAGAAAGTTAATAAAATATACAGTCATTTGGAATATCTTTACTACTCGTTATTCACAATACTAGCACTGTCTTTTTTGCATCCCCAATTTATGTCAATTGATATATATTTAAATTAATTTTTCTTCGGGCTTTGCCCCAAAATAAAATCGTATTCGATAGCTCGTGGATGAGATTAAAGTGAACGTGATGAGAAAATTAAAATAGAAATAGAACATTGTAGAGGCTTTCCAACAAGGAAAGCCTGTTATATAAAGGATATGCACTGCGTCAGTAGAACAGATCCCTCATAAAATTTATGGAAAACAATTTTAAATGATCTTTGCAGACTAAGATTCATTAAATGTTCTTTAAAATGCGACAGGAGGCAGAATCGAAATTATTCATCTTTATCATGAATCCAGTCCATAATTTCAATACAATAAAAATTGATCGCTGATTTTTACAGAATTATCTGAGTTCTCCATAAATATTTTTTCGTTTTTAGAATATGATTTTTTTATAATATAGAACACATTTATAAACATTTTAATTATTTAATAAAATGTAACTTACAAAGTAACAAATATATAATAAAACTATCTGCAGTCACCCTCTCAGCGGCGTACTGTGGCTTCCCTGTGTCTCTTCTACAAATACTTCCATGGCTTCTACTCCAATGAACTAAGCTCACTGGTACCCGCTATATATGAATTTACTCGCGCTGCTAGACTCGCAACTAGGTCCCACCTGTTTACAATGAAACTAATAAAATGTAACCGCAACTTTTACTCCATCAGGTTCTTTTCTCGCACTTCCCACCTGTGGAATTCTCTTCCGTATACTTGCTTCCCCGACCGCTACAATCTTCAAGAATTTAAATGTAAAGTCAATAACCATATCCTATCTCACTGACTCGCATCCTCTTTCTCGTGCTCTCTTCTCCGTCTACTCCACTCTCATTACATCAGTATTCTCACCCTTCTCTTACCCTTTTTCTGACACCCCCTATAACATGTTCCTCTTTCTCATCACTTTCCTCGTATGTACCCCACTGAACACCAGTAGTAGTAAAACAGCTTTGCTTAGGGTGAAATGCTTAAAAAATAATCTGTTTTTTTTTGTGGCGTGCTCAACAAAGTATACAAAGAGAGAAATGGGTGTAAGGCAATGCTGTGTCTTCTCGCCAGATCTATTCAACGTATACAGGGAAACTATACTAACAGCCCTAGAATGTTAGGATTCGTCATTGGCGGTAACAATCTGAAGCATATAAGATACGCAGATAATACAGTGCTGATAGCAGACACGCAAAAGAAACTAAACCTCCTACAGAAGGTAGCTGATTAATGCAGAAAGAAATAACTCCAAATAAACTAAAAGAAAACAGAATGCATGGTCATCAGGAAAAAACGAACCTAAAATGCCAACTATAGGCCGTGGATACTAAATTCAAGCTGGTACAGAAATTTAATTACCTGGGAAATGTTCTAACAGAGGCTGGAAAGTGTGACACTGAGATCCGAAGTCGAATTGACATTGCCAAAGATACATTTCAGAAGCTGAGTAGGGCATTTGTTTTAATTATTTCACTCCAAGCAAGGTAGTACTGCCACTGGTGTGCAAGGGGCTACATAAGATGAGAGTGAAGAGTTAGGTTGGCGGAGAACGAAGACGAAGAGGAACCAAAGAGCTACCGGTTTCAGGGCGTGTCAGAGAATGGGAAAAAGAAGGATGGAAGTCACGGGAATAAGAGATGGCAATTGACATTGCATTTAAACTATTGGAGATTGTTGCTATCAGGGAAGCAAGTATACGGGAAGAAATTCCACAGGCGGAAAGTGCGAAAAAAGAATCTGTGGAAGTAGAAGTGACAACTGTATTTGGTTGTTTTGACTGCAAAAGGACCTTGTTGCCAGTCTGGTTGCAGGAGTAAATTCTTGTAGAGGGGACACCAGGGAGCGAAGCTCATCGAAAGAAAAAGCAATGAAAATATTTGTAAAAGAGACCGAGGAAACCAACATCTCGTCGGTGAGAAAGTGGCTGGAGTCGAGCTGCCAGGTCGGGATCGTTTACACTGCAGATTCTCTTCTAGTGCCTGTCAAGAGCACCGAGATAAGTAGTAAGGGCGCCTGACCAGATGTGACAACAATATTCAATGCATAGACTGATGGTTGATTTGTATATAGACAAAATGAACTCAGGCGAGAAAATCTTCCTGGAACGAGACAGTGATCCAACATTCCTACCAGTAGATTTAGCTATTGATTCAATGTAGATGTTCTACTTGAGGTCAGGTGAGAGAGTGAGGCCGAGGAAGCGCAGTGTATTGCTTTAAGAGAGATTAACTAGATCCATGTTAATGATGTGCAGGGGGAATATCTATGGTGGTTGGCGGATAGCAGCTTCATTTTGAAAGGATTAAAATTTACAAGCCATTTCTTAACCTTGTCCTCCACAGATTGGAGGTCTTTCTCAAGATCAGCAGCGAGGTTATCGTTGTCCTTCTTGAGAGTTTTCTAACTGAAGCGGAAGTAAATGGTGGTATTCTCAGCGTAAATGCCTACTTGGGATGGGAGACAGGAAAATGTTGATAGAACCAAAGAAGAGGGTACTGAATTTTTAAGTGACGTCCGTTCTTTACTATGTTAAAAAAATCCTGGACAAAGATGAAATAAAGACATGGACCGAGCATGTGAGCAACGATGATGTTTTGGAAAAGATGCAAACGAACAGGATACTAATACTTAACATAAAAAAAAAAACAACGGAAGTTCCTGGGACATATAATGAGGAAGGTGGGCTTGGAGAATCTGATATTCACAAGTCTGATAGAAGAGTCACTGCAAAGCAGCGCGTAACATACTTGATGGGTTTGGATCGCAGATTGGTGTTTTGGAGGAGTAACAAGAGAAAGCGTGTTAAGAGCTACTTAGGAGAGGAAGATGTGGAGGAACATGATAATCTACGTCCTCAGGAGACACGGCGCATAGATGAAGAAGAAAAAGAAGAATGTATATCTCTTTATATTTTATTTAATTTCTTTTTCATAATCATATCACCCTAAACAAGACATTTTACTGCCACTGTTTTGCAGGGGGTTACATAGGAGGAATGTTTTGAAAAAGAGTGAAAGGTTATAGGGGGTGTCAGGAAGTGGGTAAGAGAAGGACGAGAATACTGAAGAGAGTGGAGAAGGACGGAGAAAGGAGGATGAGAGAGAGGATGCAGGTTAGTGAGATAGATGACTATTAACTTTACATTTAAATTCTCGGGGAAGCAAGTAAACGAAAGAGAATTCCACAGGCGGGAAGTGCGAGAAAACAAGCTGATAGAGTAGAATTTGCGTTTACAATTTATTGGTTTCACAGTAAAAGGGTGGGACCTAGTTGCTAGTATGGTGGCTCGAGTAAATTCATATACAGGGATCACCATATATAGGGAACTAAGTTCATCGGAGCAGAAGCCTTGAAAGCATTTGTAGAAAAATAGAAATTTGTATTTTTATTATTTGTCTATTTATTTAATTATTTATTTATTATTTATTCGAAGAAATTAATGAATTATTTTCCCCAAGTGCATGGGATTCTAAATTTTTTTAAGAAATAGAAAAAAAAAATGAAAACACATTTTCAAATTTGTAAATAACGTCTTTAAAAATATTTTAATAACTTAATAATTTAGGGAAAGATTTACAATATATTGATGTGACGTGAGGGCTTTGTTTTTTTTTTCCTTGTTTATGTGACGTGTTCCTTTCAAGCTTTCCACATATTCTTATCCTTTATAGCCCTTAATGCATTGTGTGTTTTTTGTGATCTCTCCTAAACCATGCTCTGTCATCCATTTATCCAAGACCTTGTTTATCTTTACAACAATCTGTCCTGTGTGTCAAATTTTCCAAAATTGACACTTGAACACGTTTTCTGATGTTTAGTATAAGTGTCCTTTTTGTTTCCATTTCTCTTAAAACTTCTTTGTTGTAGACACCTTATGTCCATGGAATTATGAGCCTTATTTTCTAGTAGCTCTTTTCGGTTACTTGAAATCATTTTATCATCTGTGAGTAGATTGTCCAGCATTCATGACCAAGTAAAAAAAACTGATATTACATGAAAGTTCAGAACGCTTTTCTCTGTTGCTAGCATAATAAAAATCAACATTTCTGACAAATGTCACGCCTTCAAAAAGAAATAATAAATATAAATGTCCAAAATTGATTCCTTGGGTCAATTTATGTAGTGCTGGAACGTAAAGAACGTGACATTATCGTTGGAAAGGTTAATCACAACACGAGGTTAATTCTCCTATAAGTGAAATTATTATTAACTGACAGCTAGACACGGCCACTTAATGCCACCTTGAGGATGTGTAGTTGTGCGTTATTTTCTTTGAACATTAATCTTTTTCTTACGATGATGTAAGATACATTTTTCTTGGGATTTGTGGTGCTTAAATAAGTGTCACTGCAGCAGAATATGCGTGGATAAAACGAAGAATTAATATTCAATACGGCTCTACAAATTTAAATAAGTTTTATTATGGATTATATTCTTTCAAACTTTGTAAATGAGTTACAAAGATTCTTTGGCGAAACTACTTTACACAAAATATTTCTGTTTGTGTTTTTGCCAATAGAACCGAATCAATTGCATTATTATAAAAGAAACAAAATGAATTTACATATATGAATGTGTCACGTATTTACATTGTTTTATGTATGTGTTTAATTTCATAGTAGTAAAGCTAGAAGATAGCCAAAATGACAGTCAAAGCTGTATTATTGATACAAACTACGAATGACCTTGACCAAAGTTGAAATAAAAAAGCTAAACTTTGAAAACTAAAAGTGGTTGATTTTGTAATGAAATATTGAATCAAGTAAAAACAAAATATAGATTTTAGGGAAATAATAAGTTTATTGGTTAAAAATATTTTAAAGAAGTAATCCTCAAAAACTTATTAGCAGACGACAAACATTAATCCTCTGGGAATTCAAAGATAACCGCGCGTTCCATATGACGTCGCTGGTAGGTTAATAAGCATAAATATAGGATTTTAGCGCCGATCAGGATACAAAAATTAGTTAATTTTTGTGTGAGCCGGTTTGTGTAAAAACAAATCTTTAGCATTTTTCTACAATTTTCTAACGTGTTTCCACATCACATACTAAGCTCAGCTTTGTCGCCTTATTTTTATGTGTCAGGAACAACAACTTCAATCAGTTGGGCCTGATTCTACACCAGGTGGTTATGCGATTACTAAACAGGCAAATTCAATAATATGGTTGACTAGCAGTATAGCCCGGCGTTGCTCGGGTGTAATGAAAGCTTTACAACTAATCCATGGTCCTGGAGATCAGACTTTTTGGATTTGGACGTTGGCACGAAAGACTTAAAGTAATAGTTGTTTCCAGTTAAAGCGAAACCGTAGACTGAAAGAAAAATGAATGGATGTAAGTCAAATTTTAATTTCCTGGTATCGATATCAAATAAGTTCTTTTCGTTGTAAATTGAATTTTGAAGGCTAAATAAGACCTCTGAGTAAATGGTATCATGGCTGAGACTAAGAACTACAATTATACCTACTTAGAGCCAAACCCGAAGCAAAAACTAAAATAAAAGGGCTGAAATAAATACAGGCATACAGGCAGATAAACAGACACACACACACACACACACACACACACACACAAACATCTTGCATTTTATATATATATTATCGATTTTCTGCACTATTGTAAGAACTGCAACCTTGAAACTTCTGAATATCGTTTCTTATGTCTTTGTCTATGAGTGTATCAAATTTGATTAAAATCGGATCACTCCTTCTATAACCCGATTTTTTCGATTATCAATTTTCGATATTTATCAGAGGTACCTCGACACAAAACCTAGCTAAGAACACTCGCAGACGCTTATAGTACAACTGTGTAAATTTTCAAGAAAATTGGTTCTGCTGTTTCGGAGTCTATAGTTAACGGACACACACAGACACACACACACACACAAACGAAGTTCTATTTATAAATAACTTTAGATATTGGAATTTAACAGCAAGTGTACAGCCTACTTTGATATTTCTTAGTGTGAGCTCATTACCTATTGTAGTCACCACAGATCAACTTTTCTTAGAATGAACGTTTTTTTTTATTGACCTTAAATTTGATTATAGATTTTTGTATTTCCTCGCGTTAATCACATTCTATAATGACAAATATTTGAATTCAATATCAATTACCTTCTACTATCTTCTTGAATACTATTCATTCCTTATCCTTTTATCAGTACTCGCTGTAACCAGTTTTTTCTTTCACTGTAACACTCTTCGCAATAGTGGCCCTCATGTCCTGCTTAAGATAAAATGATTAAAAAATCGTTTTATAATGACCGATATATTTCAGAAACTCAGAGATAGATGTAACTACTTGTAAGGATAAATATTATCGATTATTCTACACGGTTATTTTTCTTCTTCTCTTTTTGTTCTTTTTTCATCTATGCAAAAACAAGCACATTTGTATTACAATACCTAAAATTGAACTGTTTGGTCGCTACATTTACTTTTTTAACAAAATCTTAAATTAAATCCTATCCACAATCCCAACAAACAATGTAAGCGAGTTTATCTGTGCGCACTCAGGGATATTTTTGGAACTGGGCATAGACTGGAACATAGGGTTTGGGTTGAGTGTTCAACTTCATTGAATTTATCGGTGAATACAATTACGGCAGAAACCTTTCTTCGAGCGAATAGATTTTCCCGCCTTTAGACACGAACTGATGCACGCTAATGCAGAAATGGCTGTTCGATATTGACATTGCTAAATCAAATTTACAATCCTCTTTTATCGCAATATAAAAAGTAACTGAAAAAGACAAAAAAGAATAACCGTCGGATATTGAAATATACCGATTCCCGGTCAATCGTTTTTCTCAAGGCAGATTGTCTTTGTTAAAATAGATCGGCGAGATCAACTGAAATGCAATGCACAACTCTCGATTAAACGCTAAATCTCGCATAAAAAAAACATGTTTAAATACAGGTCTATTTTCATATCCGAAGTCTTTTTAGTATTTAAGCGTTATTCTCTCTCTAGAACGTTTTACCTTTTTCTTTCCATGTGCAGCGTCCCTAAAGGACGTAGACGATCATGGACTTCCGCTTGCCTCTGTCACTTGTCGCTTTTAATATTTTCATCTTGGTATCTCTGCCTAACCCCTTTCCGCCATCTATTTCTTTAAGCATATATATCTCACGTTGTTTTCCCCTGTCAACTTTTCAATCTATCCGCCCTGTGAGTATCAAATTCTCCAAACTTGTCTCCCTCATTACGCGCCCCAAGAACCTCAGCTGTCTCTTCGAGATGTTAAGTAAAAGCTTTCTTCTAATTTGCTATCTCTCCACCAACTCGTAGTTGCTCACGTGTTCGGTTTGTGGTATCCTCAGCATCCTTCGGTAGAAGCATATTTCTGCTGCCTGGAGCTTCTCCCTCATCCTTTAAGACATCGTCCAACATTTACTGTCATACAAAAAAACATATTACATAGCAGCCTAGCAATCTTTTCTTTGTTTTCAATAAGATTTTCCTGTTCCTCAGTACTCTGGTTAACCTTTTAAATGAGTCCTTGGCCATGACAATGCATCTTTGGAGATCAGTGTCACATTTTCTATTGTCTGTCAAAACGCTTATCAGTTATTTAAATTCTTTGATTGTTTTATTTTAGTTTTTTTTCCGCCCTGTAACTGGAATTTCTACAAGCTTTAAATAATTACTAACCGATTCTTTTTCTTCCATCTTCTGTGTCTCTTCAGGAAGTAGTCTTGTATTTCCCAGACCTTCCTCTCCCTTGCCGCTTTTAATAGCCTTTATTCCATATTTACATAGAGCTTGGTGCAATTTAATATTTTACTGTTACCTTTTTTTCTTTTTTTTAAAATAATTTCACCCAAGCAAAGCATTCCATTGCCACTATTACATAGGGGGTTACTTAGTGGAAAGTGATGAGAAAGAGTGGTTAGATATAGAAAATGTCAGAAGGAGGGTGATAGACGGGTAAGGATAGCGAGGATGGTGGTTTGGTAGATGGGAAGTGTGCTTGAGAGAATTGATGAGAGTTAGTGTGTTAGTACCTTATTTTTGATTGGTTGATTTTTATTTTATTGTGTAGATGTTTGATTTCTTTTTATTGCTTTTTAATGTACACCTGAATGGGTGTCCACTAATTCTTTTATATTGAATAGGTGTCCGTTTAATTTGGTGATTATATTCTTGTCATTTTGGTTGATCACTTCTTATTATACTGACCTTTTTTATTGGCTTGACCTTTTTCTTACCGCGGTGGTTTATATGCCCGATAAATAGATTTCTTTTTTATGTCACAGTTGAGTGATTGCGTTTTGTGTGTGATATATTTTGCCGCTGATCTGAACAAACAACTAGGAACACGTATGTATACAAATATAAACTTATATTTTTACTCTTTGTCAAAGACGCTTGTGGAGAGTAGGCGGAGAGAGATCGCATATACGAAGGAGCCGTCGGGAGTCGTTAGAATTCTCTGTATTCAACCCAAAACTCTAGACTTATATCGTCTTAAAAATCCCACACATTGCTGGTTTTTTTGGTTTGTCGCTCTGTTGGCGTTATCTACAGCCATAATTTTAGCTGGGGCAGGATTTTTCTGTCAATCATATCCTTGCCGACTATCGCCATTCATGCCGGCCATTTGTATTTTTTTTGTTGCACTTGTTTACATCATTAACGGCTAGATATATCTGTCAACAACACTTGTCCTTTGTTGACCTCAAGTATGACCAGATGCAGCTGTCAATTACTTCTGGCGTTCAAGCTAATAAAGGAAATGTGTATTTGTGTTTGTTAGCTTTATGTGTGACGAGCAGTATAACCCGGCGTCGCTCGGGTGTAATGAAAGCTTTAAAACTAATCCATGGTCCTGGAGCTCAGACTCTTTGGACGTTAGCACGAGAAGACTAAAAAGCAATAGTTGTTTCCAGTTAAAGCGAACTAGTAAACTGAAAGAAAAATGAATGGATGTAAGTCAAATTTCCTGGTATCGATATAAAATAAGTTCTTTTCGTCGTAAACTGAAATTAGAAGGTTAAATAAGTCCTCTGAGTAAATGGTATCATGGCTGAGACTAAGAACTACAATTATGCCTACTTAGAGCCAAACGTGAAGCAAAATCTAAAATAAAACGGCTGAAAAAAATACAGACATACAGGCAGAAAAACAGATACGCACATAAATACCTTGCCTTATATATATATATATATATATATATATATATATATATATATATATATATATATTATCGATTTTCTGCACTATCGTAAGAACGGCAAACTTGAAACTTTTGAATATCGGTTCTTATGTCTTTGTCTAAAAGTGCGTCAAATTTGATTAAAATCGGATCACTACTTCTATAACCCGATTTTTTCGATTATCGATTTTCGGTATTTATCCGGGGTACCTTGACACAAATTCTAGCTAAGAACACCCACAGACGCTTATAGTACAACTGTGTAAATTTTCACGAAAATCGGTTCAGCCGTTTCGGAGTCTATAGGTAACGGACACACACACAGATAGACACACACACACACACACACAAAGTTCCATTTATAAATAAGTTTAGATTTTTCCGTTATATTATTTTCTTTTTTTGTGATGATTGAATGTTTGCATATATATATATATATATATATATATATATATATATAATGAATAGAATAAGTAAAGAACAAGTAGAAAAATGTTTCTTTAATCTAACATGTTTCACTTTAACAATTTTCTTTAGAGATTCTTTAAAGACGAATGATTTGAAAATCTTATTAAAAAATTCACGAGACAGTATGTTCATTGAAGTATGGTTTCATTTGTCAGAAACGTGTTACTTGCAATAAAGCAATGGATGGATTTTAAATGTAGAAGAAAAACGTTGTATCTGTTTAATTATGTGCAACAGTTAAAAAAAAATTAGGTGTTTATTATGAATGTATGTATATGTAAGTGAAAATAATTCGTGTTAAGTGATTTAAAACTATAGACGGATTAAGTGTGTGTATATGTCGGTAACATTAGTATGCGTAAATGACAGTGATGAAATGCATTTCCGTTCAAAATATGTAGCAGGTATTGTGTACAAGTATCAAGTGATGGAACACTTTTCTTTTTTATTTAAATAAAAGTAGAGAATCATGCAGGAATGTATGACTACGCCTCCTTGGCCTAACACTCTCTGCGGACCTCAGGTAGAATGACTACATCGAATCCATAGCTAAATCCGCTGTTAAGAAGGTCAGTTCACTGTGCAGGGCCAGGAATTTTTTCCCGTCTGAGTCCATCCTGTATATATAAATCTACCGTCCGTCCGTGTATTGAATATTGCTGCCATATTTATTCGGGTGCTCCTGCTATTCCCCTCGAGTTTCTTGACAAAATTCAATGTCATCGATACCGACTTGGCAGCTCGGCTGCAGTCGCTCTCTCACCGGCTTGACATGGCTTCCCTGTACCTCTTCTACAAATACTTTCACGGCTTCTGTTCCAATGAAGTTAGCTGACAAGTGCCCCCTATGTATGGATTTTGCACGAGCTACTAGACTAGCAACTAGGTCCCACCCTTTTACAGTGAAACCGATAAAATGTAACTGCAATTTCTACTCTAACAGCACCTTTTCTCGTACTTCCCGTCCGTGGAATTCCCTTCCATATACTTGCTTTCACGATAGCTACAATCTCCAAGAATTTAAATGTAAGGTCAATAGACATCTCTTATCTCACTAACTCTCATCTATTCTCTCAAGCTCTTTTCTCCATCCACTCCACTCCCATTACACCGGTATTCTCATCCGTTTATTACCCTTCTTCTGATATTTCCTATAACCAATCCCTCTTTCTCATCACTGTCCCCTATGTAACCCCCTGTGCAACAGTGGCAGTAATATGCCTTGCTTGGAGTGAAATCATTTCTGAATGTACGCGTTTATGAGTCGGTAAAGTTAATATGTGAAATAATGTATACACTTATCAAGTGATGGAACGGTTTTCCATTCTAAATAACGTGAGAGAATTATGTATGAATGTAAATTCATGAGAAGCATGTATGAATGAAGGTTTATGTGTCTGGAATTGTAAAAACGAAATATATTTCCGTTTAACATTCTAGCGAAAATAATTTATAAAAGTAATAAGAGAACTTTTTATAAATAAATAAATTTTGAAAAGAAAATCGTGTAAGTCGTATGGAGATTGACTTTCACAGGGTTCGCAATACAAGACACGACATTAAATAATTCAAGTGTTGACAGGTATTAAAATAAACAATATGATATGGGGATGTTCTACTCCACCGGCTCGGAAGCCTGAACAACAAAAAGTTATTCTGGAGCCACCGATTGTAAACGATCCTGTCAACACTGGAGATTGAATCACTACTGTCTTTAGTTTGGCTTAGACTAAATATACAAAAAATACTGTTCAAAATAAAAATGTATCTGGTCATATTTTCTGCTCTCCTTTCCTATAAGCAGCCTGTAGATAACTGTTTAATGGTACAATGTGTACCGTTTTCAGCTACCATTATTTCGAGAAACAGAATTGTGTTAATAAACCTTTTATTGTTTCATATCAGTTAGAGCAACTGTGTAAAATTTTCATACAAGAACATGATTTTCCATCTGAACTCATTCGACTTCGTATGCCTTTTTTAAATCTGACTTGTACCATTTTAGTGGCTAGGCATAGTTTTAGCAATTTAATGAAAATCGGTATTAATTGAATTGGTTGATCGATTTTGTTTAGCAACCTCTCAGTCTCTGATGGGTATTTAATCCTGAAATCTAATTTTTTCTATGCAACTTTATCACTTCATCTACTGATATTTTGTGCATAATTTAATATTTTTGAGGTAAATGTATATTTTTAAAGTATGTAGTTTGTACATGATAAAAATATTGCTGGTGATTTAAAAATATATATTGCTGACAATATTTCTATAAAAATGTATTATTATACATATTTAGTTCTGTACTGACTGTCCTTTTCAATAAAATGTATTGTTAGTCATTTTATTATGAAATGCATTGTTGGTAATTCTACAGTAAAATGTAAGTAATTTTGCTATTTAATGTATGGCTAGTGATTTTGCTTTACAAATGTGTTGTTTGTAATTATACTTTAAAATATATATTAGATAATTTTGCTATCAATTCTGATCACCTCGCTTTAAAATATATTACTAGTAATTTTACTACAACATGTAATACATTTTAAAGCGAGGTGACCAGAATTGATAGCAAAATTATCTTTTTTAAAGTATGTTCACAACAACCACTTTTCTGATTAAAGATGTGTATATTCGGTTTCATTATTTTTCTCTCTGTCAGAGAAAGAGGAAATACTCCAGCAATTAGAAAAATATATAAAAGATATTTTCCACGACAAGAGAGAGCAACCGATAAAACACAAAAATGTGGACGGACCTGAAATATTAAAGTCCGAAGTGGAAGCTTCAATGTCCAAACAGAATAGAAACAAAGCAGCTAGTCCGGACGGCATTGTAATAGAGCTGCTGATAGCCCTGGAAGAATTCGGCAAAGAGAAAATGACAGAAATAGTAAATGAAATTTATAATAGTGGTATAATACCAGATGAATTATGCAAGTCTGTTTTCATAGCCCTGCCTAAAAAGCCAAGTGCAAACTAAACCAAACTATCAGTTTAATGAGTCATATTACAAAACTGATCAACTGAATACTTGAATAGATGAATAGAGCAAGAAGCAGAATCTAGGACAAGACCAGTGTGGGTTCGTCAAAGACACTGCAACAAGGAACGCCATATTTATGATTAGGATGCTCTCTGAAAGGGCAGTACAAATGAAGAAGGACTTGTATCTGTCTTTTATCAATTATGGGAAGGCGTTCGAAAAAATACGCAGCAAAAGATTGATGGAGATGCTCAGTAGCCTCGACATATTTGGGAAAGACATTAGGGTAATTAAGAATATTTACTGGCAGCAAACTGTTAGCATATGAACAAGTAACGAATATTGCAGATATACACATAGAAAAGGGCGTAAGACAAGGATGTGTCTTTTCACTGGATCTATTTAACTTGTCAGCCAGTCAATCAGTTAAGCGCCTTACGTGATACACGCTTGGGCGATCATGTCTCGAAAGAGACATGACTGACTGGGCAGAAGATTGCCATTGCTTTCTGCTGTAGACTGCTTGCCATCAAGGCTATAGAACCCAATCTGTCCTGTTATTTAACCCATAACTGGAAGGAATAGACGGATTAATACCTTTCCCAAGGGCATTTGTGCGTAAGTGAATGCAATGAATTCGGTTGGAATTCAAACTCGGCTCCCCCGATTTCTCGTTCCGAGCCGATATCCACTGCACCACAACGCACATTTAACTTGTTCAGAGATAATATTTTGTTATGCCAGGATTTATCATCGGATGCCACAATTTGAACAACATAAGATACGCAGACGATACAGTGCTGATTGCAGATACGGAAAGAAAACTACAAGACTTCCTACAGAAGGTAGCTGAAGAGAGTGGCAAAAAAGGACTACAAATAAACTGCAAGAAAAACGAATGCATGGTCATGAGCAAAAAGAGCAACCCAAAATGGTAAATACAATTGGGGGATATTAAAATCAAGCAGGTATAAAAATTTAAATACATGGGAAGTGTTCTAACAGAAGACGGAAAGCGCAACACAGAGATCCGAAGGCGCATTGGCATGACGAATGACGTGTTTAGAAACTGAGTAAAGTATTAAGACACAGGAAACTTTCACTAGAAACAAATAAAAGAGTACTAGATTGCTATGTGATGTCGGTTGTTTAATATGGCAGTGAAATTCGACAATATCAACAAAGGTGAAGAAAAAACTTGAAGCAGCTGAAATGTGATTCTACAGAAGGATGCTGCGGATATCATGGAGCGAGCATGTGAGCAATGATGAGGTTTTGGAAAGGATGAAAACCAAAAGGAAATTAATATTGAGCATCAGGAAGAGCCAACTGAAGTTCATGGGAGATGCAATGAGGAAGAAGGGCTTGGAGAAACTGATACTGATAGGCTAGATAGAGGGAAAAAAGTGACAGAGGAAAGCAGCGGATAAAATATTCGAAGGGCCTGAGCAGGTGGATGACAGAACGAGGGCTGCGAGATGTTACCGGAGAAAGCGTGCTAAGAGTCACCAGGGATAGGGATAGAGAAAAGACCATGATAGCCTACGTGCGGAAAGTTCAAGGCACATAGAAGAAGATATTCAGCTATCCTTTCGTGTTTTAGTAATAAGAAACGAGTTTTATGAATGTTTTAGTTATTATTCTATATGATAAACTCTGATATATATATGTATATATATATATATCAGAGTTTATATATATATATATATATATATATATATATATATTTAACTCTCTCTCTCACTCACTCTCTCTCTCTCTCTATATATATATATATATATATACGGAAGATCTATTCAAGAGCCAACAAACCTACCTAGGTTTCACCATTCGGCTCGTCAGGGTAAATTGGCTAACAACAAAGATTTAAAGTAGCAATATATTTGCTACTTTAATTCTTTGTTGTTAGCCAATTTACCCTGACGAGCCGAAGGGTGAAAGCTAAGTAGGTTTATTGCTCTTGCCTGGATTTTCTGTCTTTGTTGCTCTACTTTCGTACTGAGCGCTTTAGTGTTAGGGTTTTCGTCTTGGTTTTTTTTCTTTCCTACGAGTATTTGACTTTTGTTCATGTACTTCGTTTGTTTCTCTTTTTACTTCCCCTCCTTTTCCCTCCGAGTTCGTCCTCGGTGGGTTATTCAAGATGACCTAAATTATAGTATAACTATTACTAGAATTAGCAGAATTATTTCTGTTACTATTAATATTGTTATAATTACTATAATTATTATATATATATATATATATATATATATATATATATATATATATATATATATCGAGAGAGAGAGTTATATATATATATATATATATATATATATATATATGAAGAAGGTTGATTGTCACTTGAACTATCACTTAAATATTGCTGCCATATCTGTTCTGGTGTGTTTGTTATACATTTAGAGATTCTTGATAAAATAAAAATAGAATATGCAATGTTATTGGTCCTGAGCTAGCATCTCGTCTTCAGTCAATTTTCCCCCGCTGTATTCTAGCTGTTGTGTCTTTTTTGCTAATGTTTATATCAGTCGTGATGCAGCAACCAGAAAACTGCCAATTCAGTGATCTCAAAATGAAAAGCTACAAACACTGTTCAGTCAGACCACCGAAATCTTAAGAGAATTAAATCATTAACAGCATGATTAAAAAATTAAAGAAACCTGTAAACAATATCCTTATCTAAAAACAAAGATAATCTTCTATTCCTCTTTAATAAACTTAAAGACTATTCGCTGGACAATTGGCGAACCTGTACACTGCTATTCAATTTGAGTACATATAATTAATTCCCCAGTTTACATTTGATATTATAATATGAAAAGAGGTATGATTCAAATGCTGATAATTTATGGCGTCTGAATAAATGTCGGTCTAGCATATACCAGCATATAATATAACCTCTATTTACATATTATATTACGCGAGTTAACTTAGATGCAGCAATGGGGATAAGAAATTTCTCCTATAATACGCCCCTATATTAAATTAAGACGGTACTCTTGTAAAAAATGACACAAAATAATTAGAGATAATTATTAGCTGTTTCCTCACAGGTTATTGCCACTGAGCGTGACAGAAGGATATATATATATATATATATGCAACGAGATTTATTATAATAGAGAAGTATATATCTATTTATCTATCAATCTACCTCTTTGAAAAACAGTAGCTACTTTAGCATATACGCATCGTTCATTCAGCAATGAATTAGGACACTCTCAGCTATTGGGCGTGTATAATGATAATATACAAGTAAAAAAGTCTGCCTCCTTCTACCGGGCGCCCTTAGCTCAGAGGTAGAATCGCCGACTGTCGGAAATTCGGTCGGGTTTTAATCCTGGGTTACAAAGCAATCGGAGTCTAACCGTACTGATGAGCTGTGATACAGCGAAACAGATTAAATCTGCATATATATATATATATATATATATATATATATATATATATATATATATTTCATGTGAGCCGAAAGCTTAGAAGCAAATCAATGAATAATTATCCAAATGTTGGAGAATGTTTGTCTTTATTTTCAACTGAAATTCAAGCCAAAATACGACGTTTAGAACGGCTCATGATTAAACATAGACATTCATTGTCTCTTATATTTAACAGCATATGTTTAGAATATATATATATATATATATATATATATATATACTCCCGGCCATAATTATTAGGCCACCCCAGTTATTTAAAAGAAATGATGCATTACATAATATTTTTAGTATTTATCTCCAAAGGGATAATTCTAAATGAAAATAGAAAGGTTTTTTTTTACTACTGCCCAATAACATGTGCATTAATGAACTGTTCTGGTGTCCAGTTTTTGTGCTCTCTTCACCATGTCAGTCTCTTCGTATTATTGCGTGGCCGAAGTAAAGGCTTCTTGGCTGCCTTGAAAAATTCTGCTAAGTAATAATAACAGTTGCGTTAATAATATTTTTATTTGTCCATTTGTCATCACAAACCCACTCCTGCAATCCATTTCTACAAAACAGCTCAGAATGCCAAATACAGGTGAGAGACACTAAAATTAAGCAAGTACAAAAAATTAACTACCTGGGAAGTGTTATCACAGAAGACGGAAGGTGTGACACAGAGATCCGAACGTGAATTGGCATGGCGAAGGAAGCATTCCAGAAGTTTAAAGTATTAAGAAACATGGCAATTTCGCTAGAAGCAAAGAAGAGAGTACTGGATTGCTATGTGATGTCGGTTCATCAATATGGCAGTGACTGCTAGACAATATCATCAAATATCAAGGAAAAACTTGAAGCAGCTGAAGTGTGGTTCTACAGAAGGATGCTGTGAATATTATGGACCGAGTATGTGAGCAATGATGAGGTTTTGGAAATGATGGAAACGAAAAGGAAATTAATACTGAGCATCAGGAAGAGACAGCTAAAGTTCATGGGACAAGCAATGAGGAAGGAGGGCTTAGAGAACCTGATACTAACAGGCCAGATAGAGGGAAAAAAGACAGAGGAAGGCTGCAAATAACATATTTTAAGGACCTGATCAGGTGGATGACGGAACGAGTGTTGCGTGGTGCAACAGGAGAAAGGGTATTAAGAGCTACCTAGGGATAGGGAGATGTGGAAAGCCTTGCTCGCCTACGTCCTGAAAAGACTTGGCACATGAAAGAAGAAAGAAGAAGCTTACTCGTTGCTCTCTTGTCTCACCCATGCAATCAATCGCTCCCGTGAGTATCACATTTTCCAGATCCTTTTCCCTCATTATGTGCCATCGATATTTCATCAGTCTCTTTCTAATTCTTATTATAATCATCTTTTCCTTAATTCTTCCTCGTTACTCGCATGTTCAGTCTATAGTTAACTTTGCCTTCCAAATGCCACTGGTAAATTTTTGTTTTGTTCCCCGAAGGCCTTTATCCCGTCAAAACTTTCTAAAACATCCTTAATGCCGTGCAAATGTATATGCTGAACTCAAATCGATATTTGTTTATTGAAGAAACCTATTTTTATTCATGTTATCGACCGGAAATAAATCGGGACTATATCTCATCCCTTACCAGCGTTCTGATATCTGATTCACCGCTGAATGCATTGAGGCGTAGAATACTAACTTCGGCCTTTTTGCTCCCTTTTGAGCGATTAATCCGCGATTTGTTTGGTTTCGGTACTCATTTTCGCGTAGTAATTGCTAAAAGGAAGTAAAAAGGCCGAAAAATCGGAAAACTACGCGTGAAGTCAGTTTGCAGTGAATATAATTTCGGGGTGAGTTAAACAGCGACAAGAAGTTCTATATTTTCTGCTCGATAACATGAATAAAGTGTAGGTTTCTTCATAAACAATTATCGATTTGAGTTCAGCATATATATTTGCACGGAAATAGGGATGTTTGGAAAGATTTGTACGGGTAAAATCCTTCGGGGAACAAAACAAAAATTTACCATGCCTTTAAGTTTGTATATTAGGCTATGTTTATTTACATTTCATTTAAGGTTATTATGAAGTTACTTGATGCAGTACTGGCGTCTGTGTAAACCTTTGGTTACCAGATAATTCGACATTGTATATGAATAGATGATTTTAATTTATCAATTAAATTATTCTATTTCTGATTTTCGATGAAAGTTCTCTCTGATACCAAGACTTTACGAAGTACGGGAATAGATTGGCGGCAAGTTTTCATCATTAGAGCGATTGTCAAATTTGGTAGACTGAAGGCAAGAAGGACAGAGGAGAGCAGTACGTAAGCTATTGAGTAAGCTTGAGTAAATGGGTGGCAGAGTAGATTTTGGAAGAAATAACAAAAAGGCAAGTAAAAAGTACAGTAAATTGTGGAAGTTCATGATCGCCGACGTCCTGAATAGAAATGGCAAATGAACGAGAAGAAGCTAAGGCATTCGGACAAATATGACGGTGGCATCTTCGAAGTGGGAGCAAATTATATCGAAACTTAATAAATGGGCTTTGTGTGTGTGTGTGTGTGTGTGTGTGTGTGTGCGTTACCTATAGAATCCGAAATGGCTGAACCGATTTTCTTTACACAGTTGTACTATAAGCGTCTGCGGATGTTCTTAGCTAAGTTTTGTGTCAGGTATCCCCGATAAATATCGAAAACCGATATTCGAAAAAATCGGATTATAGAACGAGAGATCCGAATTTAATCAAATTTGATACACTCATAGACAAAGACATAGGAAACGATATTCAGAAGCTTCAAGGTTGCAGTTCTTACAATAGTGCAAAAAATCGATCATATATATATATATATATATATATATATATATATATATATATATATATAAAAGGCAAGATGTTTGTGTGTTTCCTCTTTTTACTACTACTTCTTCTTCTTCTAATTCTAATACAAACATATCTGCCTGTATGTTTGTATTTTTTCAGCCCTTTTATTTTAGTTTTTGCTTCGGGTTTGGCTCTAAGTAGGTACAACTGTAGTTCTTAGTCTCAGCCATGATACCATTTACTTTGATGACTTATTTAGCCTTCAAAATTCAGTTTACAAGGAAAAAAACTTATTTGATATCGATACCAGGAAATCAAAATTTGACGTGAATCCATTCATTTTTCTTTCAGTCTACGGTTTCGCTTTAACTGGAAACAACTACTGCTTTTTAGTCTTTCGTGACAACGTCCAAAGAGTCTGAGGCTCCAGGACCATGGATTAGTTGTAAAGCTTTCATTACACCCGAGCAACGCCGGGCTATATTGCTAGTTCTTCAATAAACTTCTGGTCTCTTTTACTTTATGTTTGTTTTCATTTTTATCTCTCTTCTCTTCTTAGATAAATTTATTTGCTCTTTTTAGATATTATTCAATGCTTTCTCATTCGCTCATGCACACCTTCCCATACCTAACTTTGTAAATTGCGATCAGTTCATTTTTGACGGTTTTTCTTCATTTTCTTTTTCACTTTCTTTTTTTGCTTCTTTAGCTCTATATTTCTTTTTCTTCGATTTTGTCCACTTTTTAAAAAAAAATATTTTTTATTATTATATATCGTCTTCTGTTGTATCATTCTATCAATTTTACTGTCGCACTTTTTCTTTGCTTTCATTTTCCCTTCCCCTCCGTTCCCATTTCTATTTTATGTAGCGATTATTTTATTCCTTTATTTCCTTGAACAGATTCTTTGCTTCTAATTCGTTCCCCATGCAGATTATTCCTTTTTCCTATGACTTCTTCATCTTACTCTTCTTCCAATTCATTCTTCATTGACGTACTTCATTTTCGGTATTTTTTCTTCTTCTGCTTCTCCGTCTTCTACTAATTCTTTCTTAATCCATGCCCTTCTTTTTCTCCGTTTTCTTCTCCTTCTGCTACTCCTTCTTCTGCTCATCATTTTCTTTTTCTAATCCGTTCTTCATTCACATTCTTCAATTTTCCTCATTTCGTCTTTAAATTCATTCTTTATTCACATTCCCCCTTTTTCTTATTTCTTCTTCTTCTCTTTCTTCTTCTTCTAATTTATTCTTCATTTATTTCCTTCCTATTTCTTCTTCTTCATTCACATCCTTCCTTTTTATTTTTCTTTAAATTTATAATTCATTCACTCTTTCCTTTTCCAATTTCCTCTTTTTACTACTACTTCTTCTTCTTCTTCTAATTCATTTATTTCCATCCTATTTCTTCTTCTTCATTCACATGCTTCCTGTATATTTTTCTTCTTTAAATTCATTCTTCATTCACATCCTTCTTTTTCTGAGTTCTTCCTTTTCTAATTCTTCTTCTTATAATTCATTCTTCATTTATTTATTTCCTATTTCTTCTTCATTCACATCCTTCCTTTTTATTTTTCTTCATTAAATTTATAATTCATTCACTTCCTTCTTTTCCTATTTCATCTTTTTACTACTTCTTCTAATTCCTTCTTTATTTATATCCTTCCTTTTTATTTTCGAAATCTAATCACATCCTACTTTTCCATTTTTTATTCAAATCCTCTTTTTTCTCAGTTCTTCCTTTTCTAAACCTTCTTCTTCTTCTTCTTCTAATTCATTCTTCATTTATTTCCATCCTATTTCTTCTTCTTCATTCAGATCCTTCCTGTATATTTTTCTTCTTTAAATTCATTCTTCATTCACATCCTTCCTTTTCCCAGTTCTTCCTTTTCTAATTCTTCTTATAATTCATTCTTCATTTATTTCTTTCCTATTTCTTCTTCTTCATTCACATCCTTCCTTTTTATTTTTCTTCTTTAAATTTATAATTCATTCACTTCCTCCTTTTCCTATTTCTTTTTTACTACATCTTCTAATTCATTCTTCATTTACATCCTTCCTTTTTTTCTTCTTTTTTTCTTATCCTTCTACTGCTAATTCATTAATTATTCACACCATCTCTTTTTCTTTTTCTTCTTTAAATTCATTCTTCATTCACATCCTTCCTTTTCTTTATTTATTCTTTTTAGTCTTCATCCTCATAATCTAATTCATTCACCTACTTCATTGTCCCTATTTCTTCTTCTTCTAAATCATTCTTTATTCATATCCTTCCTTCTTTCTATTCCTCCTTCTTCATTTTATTCTTAAACTCCTCTCTCTCTCTCTCTTTCTCTCCTTTCCTTTCTATACCAAATTAGAACAGACAGCCAAACTTAAAAGAACCCAATTTATCCCCTTTTCGGTCACTGTTCAAGCAGCATCGATTCCATGCCTGGTTCAAGAGATGAATGGCGCTACTTTACGCCATGGTAGCTGATAACCCACCCTACACAGTGAACCCATCAACCTGACCAATGAACTTCAATGTGGAGCTCTCCTTTCTGAATAGACAATCCATCAAACCAGGCAGGATTTCCAGCTGACACCCGAATCCGCTCGTTATCTCTTTCAGTCGGAACTCGTTGGCCAAAGACAGGAGACTGGGGCCGGGAAGTGTGACGAGAGGTCGACAGAGTTCGTTTTCCGGCATAGTCCAGACTTTATGCAATTTACTTTCAAGAACTGTCCATGAAGAACATTCAGTGGTGCGCCGGGAGATCTCTGTTCATACCATTATCTTAACACGTAAAGGAAATCGGAAGAGGCTTTTATTTTGGATCATCAATAAGAAATATTCAATAAGAGAATTTTAATTCACTTGTAATATGCATTTTTTCAAAAACAATTCGGGAGATGATAAAATGATTTTATATTCTTAAAACTCGTTCGGTTCGTTCGTTCGATTTGTGTTACGGCATATCAACACCCCAATGGGTATTTAATGTCGACAAGATTTTTACAATAGTTTATATGAATACAGTATCTAGTCTTTGTAAGAAATCAGTTAGTAGATCAGGTTTTTGGTTTATTTTATTTTGCTGCATATCAAATCCAATGGGTTATTTAGTACCAACAAGATTTTTACAATAGATTTGTATGAATATAATATTTATTTTTTGTAAGAAATCAGTTTGTAGATCAGATTCGTATGAATAGAATATTTATTCCTTATAAAAACATTTTGTAGACCATGTTTTATTGACGTATTTTTGGATAGAGGGATGTGTCGAGGGTAGATGTATTATTGGCATATATATTTTTCTTCAAAAATATATTGCTCTTTATATTTTCTCTTTAAAAAAAAGTGTTTTCTACTCCAAATGAATTTTTAGAATTTTCGTTATAAAATTTAATTTTATACTTACACAGTGTTTTGACCCCACTTTGAGAGTTAACCTTTTGCCCATAGCTGGAATCCTAACAAATGCTACCACCCCGCATCTGGGTAGGGCCTCGGAACAACAAAGAGATGATTCAATGCTTCTTACAACCTCCCAATCAGAGGCATTGCTGCCGGATGCAGATTATCGTCTAAAAACTCAAAGTGAAACTAATAAGTTAGACTTCTACAAGGGAATAGAAAAACAAAGTATTCATAATTTTGATTTTATTTAAGTCCTTGTTTTTTTTCGGTACTATTTTTTCTTCATTTAAAGTTTTATTATTCGCCACTACAATCTCCTTCTATAGAGTGATTACTTCTCTTTGCGTTTAGACATTGTTTGAAAACGAACTGTTTTACGTCAAGTCTATATTATGGCTACGATTTATTTGAATTTTTCATCAAAAAGCAAAACAGAGCCGAATAATGCAAAAAAAAAAAACTTTTCCTGAAGAAGGAAAAAAGTTCAAAACAAAGTAAGTTAGATAACTTTGCACAAATGGGTGCCGGCAACTCTTCTTAAAATTAGAAATTAATATTAATAATAATAATTAGAAATATCCGTGCAAATGTCACTGTTTTCTTATTTGAACTTTTAGATGAATTTTTTTATAGGTTATTGATTGAATAAGTTCCTTTAATATATCCAGATTAAAAAAAAAACTTTGCGATCAAAATGGAATAATCCATTATTTATGACGTATTGGCAGGTGAAAAATAGGGGACAATGGAACAAGAAGAATGATGATGATAAGGATGTTGATTATATCAGTGTTGTGGGATCTCCCCTTTTTCTATGATAATGGACTCGACTTGAGTATACATATACTCCTGGCATAATGAGAACATTGACTGATCCGTAAGATACCGAACGATACCGAAGTTACACAGAGAATACTGTGTCGGTAGTCATAGTAGCTCTGAGCTCCACTAAGCCAGAATATTATTACACGGATATACTAGTTCCAGCACGGCTTCACTTCAAAGTCTTGTATATATATATATATATATATATATATATATATATATTAATGCAGGTTTCATTGAATAATATAGACAAGTTCTGTCTATTAATTTTGTGTAGGATCCGTTCATACCGTCTGATATACTTGATGGTGATATCGTTGAAAGACAACAAAAAATCACAGTAATTGTTGATTTTTTTATCGGGTCTAAGCTTTTGGCTCACATAAGCCATTATCAAAGAGTAAATATTAACACACAGTAAACATAGAACATTTAAGCTATTAACAATAAAGAGAATTAAATTGAAAATATAAGTCCATCCCTACCGTGGCGGATGGCCGAAGACAGTGACAAAATAGTGGCGTTGTGGTCCCTGAACTGATTACAGGCATTTGAGTACGTTATTGGAAATATCAAAATTGATTGTATTCAAACCAGGTTTAAATTGTTTAATGTAGATTACTTCGAGGATTTTTAGTTTCTGTTTATTATTTTCTTGTTTGAGTATGTACGTGTTATCAACGAGCGTTTTTCTCAGAAGTGTGAGAAGCAACGATATCACCGTCAAGTATATCAGACGGTATGAACGGATCATGCACAAAATTAATAGACAGAACTTGCCTATATTATTGAATGAAACCTGCATCAATGAAAAAATGCTGCCAAAATACACACAATATATACACAATATATATATATATACACAATATATATATATATATATTCCTCTTCACTTGGAAGTATATATATATATATATATATATACTTCCAAGTGAACAGGACTCAAGGTTTTTTATTTTGAGTACATTTCATCAGTTTATTTTAATTTTTTTATTTAATCTGTCTTTCAATTCTCGCTGTGAACAACATCATCAAGTTGTAGTCTTTATATTATAATACAGTAATGCCGAAATAGGTACCTACTTGTATCACGCTTTTGCTGTAATGAATGAAGTTAAATGTATTTTGTAAATGCATTATATTTCCAAAAAATCTTTGTAATGAAAGAAAGAATAAGACAACAAAGAGAGGCAGAAAGAGAACGGAAGAGAAAAAGACGAGAACGATTACGAGCAAAAATAAAAATAGACACGCAATCTGTAAACATAATAGAGAATGATAAGAAGAAAGATGAGAGAAAACTTATTTTTATGATTATTATTGCAATATTTTGTTAAAGTTGTTAAGTTCAAATATTTTATGATGCAATAGAAGAATTTCTACGGATATTTTATTGTCATAGAAATTGCCATGCGTTTATTCAATCGTTAACTGAAGAATTAAGATTCATCAGAAGATTAAAATAGAAAAACCGTGAAATTTTCACAGGTTATAAAACCAGTTATTATTATTTCAGATAATTTTACACTTTTATTCTGTTTCTATTTATTGATTTATACTTTTATCATCTAATAATAATAATAATAATAATAATAATAATCGTAAACAGCGCTGGCAAGACAAACCTTTGCAGGGCCAATATCCAGAACGTGCCAATAAATCCAATGTTGACAAAGTTAATATTCATCGATGGTTACATGCATCTGGATTAAAGTCTGAAACTGAAGGCTTTATTCTTGCAGCACAAGACCAAAGTCTTTTCACTATAAACTTTCAGGCAAATATTATGCATAATAATATGGATCCAAAATGCAGGTTTTGTGATAAACACCAAGAAACAATAGACCACCTAATCTCAGGCTGTTCTGTGCTTGCCTCAAATGAATATAAAAATCGCCATGATAGAGTCGGGCAATATTTACATTGGACAATGTGCAAACATTATGGAAAATCTGTAAACAAACACTGGTATGGACATCACCCAGCACCGGTGACTGAAATAGAAGATGTAACCATTCTATGGGATTACACCATCCACACAGACAGAAAAATTGAAGCAAACAGGCCAGACATTATTGTTAAAAACCAGAAAGAGAAAACTTGTCTATTAATTGATATGGCTTGTCCAGCTGATTGTAACATAGCAACCAAGGAAAAACTGTCAAAATATAAAGACCTGGAAATCGAAGTAGGAAAAATGTGGAAATTGAAAACAAGAATCGTGCCAGTGATAGTAGGTGCACTTGGAATGATAAAAAATGGAACAAAACAACACATTGAAAAAATCCACAGAAACCCCAGCTTAAGAGATATACAAAAATTGTCTTGTTAAGTACTACCCACACACTAAGGAGAACTTTGTCTATGTAACGCTAGGTATGCTAGGGGAGATAAAAAAAAGAAATTGAGCTATAACAGCACATCACGACCTGCCTTAGGTCTTCCCGCAGACTTGGTAGGTAGTGTGACCATAGCAGAAATCGAAATATGATGAAAAATGACAAGATAATAATAATAATAATAATAATAATAATAATAATAATAATAATAATAATAATTGATATGGCTTGTCCAGCGGATTGTAACATAGCAACCAAGGAATTTGAAAAACTGTCAAAATATAAAGACCTGGAAATTGAAATAGAAAAAATGTGGAAATTGAAAACAAGAGTTGTACCAGTGATAGTAGGTGCACTTGGAATGATAAAAAATGGAACAAAACAACACATTGAAAGAATCCCTGGAAACCCCAGCTTAAGAGATATACAAAAAATTGTCTTATTAAGTACAGCCCACACACTAAGGAAAACGTTATCTATGTAATGCTGGGGATGATAGGGAAGATAGAAAAACATGAAATGGAGTCATAACAACACGCCACTACCTGCTTTAGGTCTCCCCGCAGACTTGGTTGGTAGTGAGACCAAAGCAGAAATCGAAATATGATGAAAAATGACACAATAATAATAATAATAATAATAATAATGATAATGTCTGGAATAACTGATACAAATAGAAAGAGATTTTACAGAGAAATAGGTAAAAAAAGAATTGAAGTGACAGTCCCCACCCCCAGAATGGAAGAAGTCATACAGTTCTGGGAAAAGATATGGGCTTGCCCTAAAGAACATAGCAAGGAAGTAGATTGGATTGCGCAAGAGATAGAACGAATGAAAAATAAATCAGAACAGACATGGTCTGGAATTACAGAAGATGATGTTAAAATTGCACTAAAAAAAGCACACAATTGGAAATTCCCAGGTATAGATAAAATTCCTAACTTTTGGCTATATTATTTAAATACAGCACATAAAAAACTAGACAAAGAACTTCAAGAAATGGTTGACGATCCCACTAAAATTCCTGCATGGATGACCAAAGGAATTACATTTCTTCTACCCAAGAATGGTGACACAAACAACCCGAAAAACTACAGACCAATTACATGTCTTCCGACAACACATAAATTATTAACATCTATTTTAGCAAAACAGACATATTTATTCTTAGAAAGAAATGACATGATACCGCTTGAACAAAAAGGGTGCAAACGTGGCTGTTATGGATGTAAAGACCAATTGCTAATTAACAAAATGATCCTGGAAAACTGCTACAGTACAAAGAAAAATCTTAGTACTGCCTGGATAGATTATCGAAAGGCATTCGATAGTGTGCCACATTCCTGAATTTTAAAGATTTTAAATATATACAAGATATCGCCCGTCATCATCAATTTCATCAAACAGTGCATGTCTATATGGAAAACAACCCTTTACCTCAATCATATAAGTGGAACCTATAAGTCTGATGAAATAAACATCAAAAGAGGTATATTTCAAGGTGATTCTTTATCTCCCTTACTATTCTGCATATCATTAATAGCACTAACCAGTCAACTTAATAAGACAGAATGTGGTCATAAAATAGGCCAAAAGAAAATAAGCCATCTATTTTACATGGATGACATAAAGTTATATGCTAAGAATGATAATGAGCTGGAAGGTCTTCTGCAAACTGTAAAATGCTTCAGCGAAGACATTGGAATGAAATTCAATTTGAATAAATGTGCTAAAGCTACAGTTTTACGTGGATCAATACAACAAACATCCTCAATTAGCCTAGACCCTGCTGTAACAATAAAAGAATTGAAACCAGAAGAAGCTTATAAATACCTAGGTGTAAATGAGAGCGAAAACATTCACCATAAAAACAATGAAAGAAATAGTGCGTAAAGAGTACTATAGAAGGCTACGAATGATATTAAAAACTGAATTAAATTCACAGAACAGAGTTATGGCCATTAATATCCTTGCAATCCCAGTTGTCCAATATAGCTTTAACATCTTAAACTGGACTCTAAACGACATCAGGCGAATGGATGCTAAAACAAGAAAGCTTCTTTCTAAGCATAAGATGCATCATCAAAAGGCTGATGTAGACCGTCTATACATACCCCGTAAAGAAGGTGGAAGAGGTCTTATTCAGCTGGAATTGTCATACAAGACAACAACTATTGGCTTACTAACATACATAGAAACAACAAAGGATTGGATGATACAATTAGTAAGGCAACATGAAGAAAGAAAGAAAAAATATTCAAGAATAAAAGAAGGCAGTAAATACAAACAAGATTTACAGTAAGTAGATTCTGTAGAAAAGCAAAACAGAAGCCAAGAACCAACTATTGCGGCAAAAAATATGAAAATGAAAGCCAAAGATAAAGCTCTTGAACAGATAAAACAGCGCTGGCAAAACAAACCTCTGCATGGCCAATATCCAGAACGTGCCAATAAATCCAATGTTGACAAAGTTAATACTCATCGATGGTTACGTGCATCTGGATTAAAGTCTGAAACTGAAGGCTTTATTCTTGCAGCACAAGACTAAAGTCTTTTCACTATAAACTTTCAGGCAAATATTATGCATAATTATATGGATCCAAAATGCAGGTTTTGTGATAAACACCAAGAAACAATAGACCACCTAATCTCAGGCTGTTCTGTGCTTGCCCCAAATGAATATAAAAATCGCCACGATAGAGTTGGGCAATATTTACATTGGGCAATGTGCAAACATTATGGAAAAGCTGTAAACAAACAATGGTATGGACATCACCCAGCACCGGTTACTGAAATAGAAGATGTAACCATTCTATGGGATTACACCATCTACACAGACAGAAAAATTGAAGCAAACAGGCCAGACATTATTGTTAAAAACCAGAAGGAGAAAACTTGTCTATTAATTGATATGGCTTGTCCAGCGGATTGTAACATAGCAATCAAGGAATTTGAAAAACTGTCAAAATATAAAGACCTGGAAATTGAAGTAGAAAAAATGTGGAAATTGAAAACAAAAGTTGTGCCAGTGATAGTAGGTGCACTTGGAATGATAATAAATGGAACAAAACAACACATTGAAAGAATCCCTGGAAACCCCAGCTTAAGAGATATACAAAAAATTGTCTTATTAAGTACAGCCTACACACTAAGGAAAACTTTATCTATGTAATGCTAGGGATGATAGGGAAGATAGAAAAACATGAAATGGAGTCATAACAACACGCCACGACCTGCCTTAGGTCTCCCCGCAGACTTCGTTGGTAGTGAGACCAAAGCAGCAATCGAAATATGATTAAAAAATGACATAATATTAATAATAATTATGATTATAATTTCATAAATAAAATTTCCTTGTGGCCTATAAATATCGGAACAATATCCAGCAGGAAATAGCCGTGTCTCATTGGAATGGACTAGCATTTCATTTTTGGTTGACAATCGTCTTAGAGATGGAATCGTGAAAAAAATTATCCCCCGGCGAAAAAAATATATAAGGCAAAATAATAAAGAAAATTTCAATGTTTATCTGCGAAAATTATTACCAGATCGGACGTCACGCGTGTAAACAAGGTCAGTGTTCTTTATAGTGCCTTTCAACTCGCTTGACAATCCACAAATAATATTTCAGATCAATCATAACGAATATGGAGGGATATGGTAAGAATTAAAATAAAACTCTATCGAGATTGAAATATATTTGCCAAGGGACATCATGCCAAATAAATATTTGAAATACTGAAATAGTTAAGACAAAATACAATCAAACAGAGGCAAGATAGGAAATAGAAAATCTGACTGTTGTGGATCCTGGGAATGGGACCCACACAAATAAACGAACAGGGACCCATAATTGAAATAGAAAATAAGTGTATTAACGTAAGGATACTGACTTGAATGAAGATTAGTAGTCCGAGAATACGGGTTAGTAAAAAGTATATGTACAAGTCTCAAAATGTGAAGACGTAGTATATTGAGTATGTCCGCGTCGGAAGCTGACGGGTACTGCGTAATAATCTTCTTGATGAGTGGAGCACAGAGCTACTATGAACTGACTGCTAATCTATCTCTGGACTCTCGTATTCTCCGGTTAACTCTCTGTGAAAACGCGGTATTCTGGTATTTATTTGCCCTCTCACTACAGCAAAATGCGGCACAAGGCCTTTTTAAATGTGGGTCCTCTATGGCATATAGCCCAATCAAAAATTTCTGTTTAATTTTGCTCAGTCGTGACTTTACTCTTCGGCGGAGCCATGACTGAGTTAATGCTCTCCGCCCGAATGCAGAGAGCTGACAGTGTCAATGGAATTAACGCGGCTTTCTGTATTTATGTGCCCTCCTACTAGGGCAAAATGTGGCACAAGGCCTGTTTTACGTGGGACCTCCTGGCCATGAAGCTCAGCCAAAAATAGCTATCTAATTTTGTCCAGTCGTGACTCTACACTTCGGCGGAGCCACAACCGGGTTAATGCTCTCCGCCCAAAGGCAGAGAGCTGACAGTGTAAGTGGAATTACCGCCTGAAAACCCTTCTTCAGTCTCGCTTCTATAGCAGTAGTATAAGTATACTCTGGACGAGTCTATCTTAATGAAAAGGGAGAGTCTTACAACAATGACTGAGGATGTGATACAAACTAAAATTAATGAGAGATGAAACAGTGATTTTTAAGGAAAGAAAATGAAAAAATCTCTCTGCGACAAAAGCAATTCCACTGATTCAGATTATGGTACTGATGAGGATGAATCAAACAGCATTGACTCAGAACTGAAATCTCTGAAGCAAAAGACGAGTAAATGCCGGAGAACTCTGAATTCTAAAACTTTGTTCTCTTCATATACACACACACACACACACACACACACACACACACACACACACATATATATATATATATATATATATATATATATATATATAGTATCGGACATAATTATTAGGCCACCCCAGCTTTTTTTAGTATTTGTTGCCAAATGAAAATAAAATGGTTATTTTGTTATTATTATTTGCAAAATTTTACAAGGCAAGAAATGAAAGATGAACTCACCCGAACCACTATAATTTCTTCATTCTTTCATTGATGAAACTGCAATATAGATAATTAATAAATATTTATATATTCATTTAATGCACATGTTGTTGTGCCGTACTAACAAAAGAAACATTCTATTTTCATTTACAAGTATTCACTTAGCAATAAATACTAACAAATAGTATGAAATACATCATTTTTTAAAAGACCACAGTGGCCTAGTAATTATTCCCGGTCGTATATTTATAAGAAAATAGATTCTTTCAATTATCATTTTCAAAAACCGTTTTCCGTTGTAATTATTGCAATTTTTGCTTTCCATAACCAGATATGTAACCATTGTTGGCTGAAGTTTTATCAAGTTGTACCATAAATAAATTCTGTTTTTGGTTTATCAACTAGTCTTAAAAACATGAAGTAAAATAAAATTTTATTGAATTATTTATTCACTATTTACTTTGTTGTGCGATAGTTGTCTAGTAATCACATCCATATCAGGAATTAGGCAGGAGTTCAGCACTTCTTTGTAACGATATTTCGTTATTCTAATGCGCCATTGAATTTCTGTCTCATTTTCCGTCGAAAATTATGTAACTTCTCAGGGAGCCAAATTTCTGTGTGTACATGATTGTCTATTTTACTAATTCTATAAAAGACAAAATGTATTCTCCTTTTTGCACTTATTAGACACTTCTCTTTAATATTTACCAAGTTCAGTCAGAATTAAATGAAATAATTTCATTTGTAATCAATTTAAATAATTACAGACGTTTGTGTTAATAACAGGAGTGAACATTTAGTAATATTGGAAACAATACATTGGGACATTCATAAATAGACAGAAAGTGTCAAGTACATGACCTTTTAATATATATCGACTGTGTGTATCTTTATTGATGAAATATTGGGTAACGGCATGGTACTCACGTATAGAGAGCACTTCCAAAACAATGAATATACATTTCAGGAAAAGAAAATATTGTGCAGATGTAATAGTAACTTTATTCAAACATCACGAGATTAATACAAGTTACCACAAGAGAAGCTCAAAATGGTGTCGTTTTAATTCCAGACATTTATTAGTCCGGCAAACTACTGCATAGACAACGTTGTTCAAAGTACCCAGTGGAAGTGCTTCATATGCGTTTTCAATTTCTTGTTTAAGGGCAACCAATCGAAAGTGATCTGTCAAGAAAATATTGTACTAGAGTAAACAGTTTTATCACAAATTGATATGACTACGAAAGACAAGTTTTTTTTTTGTATTTCTGAAGTGTGTAGACATTTTTGACAGACTATGCACACACATTAACACTTCGATAGATAGATAGATAGATAGATAGATAGATAGATAGATAGATAGATAGATAGGCTAACCCAGAGGCAGGCTGAATTTACTTTTAACAAATATTATGTATGGATAGCTTCATATGTGTTTTCAATTACTTGTTTAAGGGCAGCCAATGGAAAGTAATCTATCAAGAAAATATTGTACCAGAGTAAACAGTGTTATCACAATTTGATATGACTATGAAAGACAAGTTTTCTTTTGTATTTCTGAAGTGTGTAGACATTTATTTGACAGACTGTGTATACACATTAACACTTCGGTTGATAGATAGATAGATAGATAGTAGGCTAACCCAGAGGCAGGCTAAATTTACTTTTAACAAATATTATTGTATGTAAAAAAGTCTTTGGCTTGGACAAAGTCGACAAAACTTTATGACTGTTGACTAATAAAAATTGTATGGCTTTGTACTAATAACATTTTACATGAAAAAATAGTTTTACAAGAAGAAATTCGGTCTAACTATGCATCCGCCTGTCTTTGATTTTACATAGATAGCTTTCTAGTTTGTGAGATAGACGCGTTTTTGAGATAGATGGTACATGTAATTTTTTTTCTTTTCTTATAATGAAAAATTCAGCGTCCATTGACCAAGAAGCCTCTGTTGGTTCAAATTTATAAAATCTGTTGAAATAATTTTTCAGAAAAATATGTTTCTCAAGTTCATACATTGCTTTTTTTCTTTCTAGTATTATTGTTTTCTTTTCTTCTTCACTTTTTGTTTGAATTTATATGGAACGTAAATAATGTCCTTATTTTCTGTTCCAACCAGATGCGCTATTTTTGATGTTGCTCTTGTTCGGTGTCCTTAGATGATATGATTGACGTTATTTTAAAGGGTTTTGTGTGATTTTGTAGTCCGTAACGTTGAAAGAATGATAGTCCTCGCTAAAACCAATAAGTTTAATTTACCCGTTGTCATTTTAATCATTGATCTAAAAAAATGTTCTAAACAGTTAATAGTTTAGTTATTTTAGCAGAACTTTGGCGCCATACATGATATTTAGATGAAATATTTGATCTGACGACGCTATTTAAAAACATACCTTTAGTTTTTGTTTAATGTGATAGTGTTGTGGTTGCAAATGTAGCTCATTTAAGCTGCGACTATCTTTCAATCAGATTCAAACATACTGGATTAAAAATTATTTACGTTTCTATACAAATGCATGAAAGGAAATTCAGTAGTTCGTTATGATCATGTATTAATGTCTATATGAGTTAAATTATGGTTGGATGATTAAAACTCTGCAGGAATACATAAGACAGCAAAGTCCAGCACAGTAACGGAACGATCCTTTCGAATAAAGGAATAAAACAATCAAAGAACACAAGAGCATGGATTTCTCAGCTTAGGATTTTTTCACACAAGTAATCCGGAGAAAACACAGCTTATACCTACCTCTCTAGTGGCAGATTACTTTGCATGCTTTCTCTAATCAAGTCGACATCAGATATTTTCTGAACTATCCACTATATATATATATATATATATATATATATATATAGTCATCCACACGCAAGCCTGTTTCGCTGTATCACAGCTCATCAGTGTGACTTGAAACATCCACTTTCTTCTGGGCGGGATAGAAATTCGACTGATTTGGTGTCAGCCGGAGTCGCTACCCACTAAGCAATAGGCGCATGGAATGAGAGAAAGGAAATGTTAACGTGTTGTATATATAATCAGTGTATATACACGCCAGTTACCGAAAGAACTCAATTTCTGAAGAGCAACGCATATATCGCAAAAGTGGAAAGTGTTTTTTAAAATTTTCTGCTCTAGAGAGCTCAATCATAATGAGAGCATAGTATATTAGTAACAACGTACAAGTCTGTTTCGTTGTATCACAGCTCATCAGTGTGGCTAGACACAACCACTTGTTTCTGGCTGGGATCGAAACTCGACCGATTTGGTGTCAGTCGGAGTCGGAGTCGGTACCCCCTACACCATAGCCGCATTGGATCAGTGAAGTGAAATTTTAACGTCTTGTATATAAGCAGTGTATACACACGCCAGTCACCGAAAGAACACAATTAATTTCTGAAAAGTAACGCATATATTGCAGAAGTGGAAACTATTTTCAAAATGTTCTTCTCTGAAGAGCTCAAGCGTAATGAGAGCATATTATATTAGTCATCCATATACAAGCCTGTTTCGCTGTTTCACAGCTCATCAGTGTGCCTAGACACATCCACATGCTTTTGGGCGGGATTGAAACTCGACAGATGAATTGTTTGAACATTATTTTTTTGAATTTTTTTATCGATACTCGTATTTAAGTAAATATACTGTTTTTTAATTAAACGATATTATATACTTATATCTACCGGCCTGATTATTTACGATAAATCTTTATTACGAAATGTGTGTCATTTGGCAAGGTTCGAACCTGCGACCCCTATTCAAATAGGGTAAGCCACCATGTAATTTGGCACGTCTTAAATCTCTCGACCACGAATGACCATTCGCCTAAACGAGGTTTTAATCAAGCTTATATAACACAATTTTCGATCTATCGCAATAACCATATCTGTTCTGAAATGTATCGTAATGTCAACATGTTACGGAAATTAACGAAGCTTATTTATAAACAACCGACAATTTGAACTGAATTGTTTGAACATTATTTTTTATCGATACTCATATTTAAGAACATATTCTGTTTTTTAATTAAACGGTATAATATATTTATATCAACCGGCCTGATTATTTACTATAAATCTTTATTACGAAAATGTGTGTCATTCAGCAGGATTGTTGGTTGTTTATAACCAAGTTTCGTTAATCTCCGTTAATACATATATATATATATATATATATATATATATATATATATATAATTTCTCTTCTTTTGCATTTAGCTTTATTTTCCAGATTTTATTTTTCTGTATTTGAAAAGTATGTCCCTATTTTAATATGAGTGACCAGCTAGAAGTTTGGACTTAACACCCTGTGAATATTATCTTTGGCTTTAGTTAAAAAATCAAGTCAGTTATACCAAACCAAGACATTGAAAGAACAAGATGGACGAATACAAGAAGTTATGTCATCGATACCACAAATGTTCCTTGTAAAATCAGTTGACGTGATTCCTGAGCGGCTAGAGAAGCTAGTAGCGAATTCTGGTGGTCATATCGAATTTTACAAAAAAACTTCATGCTAAACGATTTCCTCTCATATATATTTCTTGTAAAAGTTATTGAATAAATTATAAGTATTTAAAAAAGATGAGTTGCTTTTTGATTACCCTGTATAAAACTTAAAGTTTGTGTTTTTGTTCGCAACAAACACTATATATATATATATATATATATATATATATATATATATAATACCAATACACTAGAATCCGTAAGTTTACACTAATCAAAATAAACATAAATATTCGAAAAAATGTCAACAAACAGAACCTAAATCCGTTAAAATCCGGCGGAATATGTCGTCGGATAATGGGGGTGAGAAAAAACAAACCAGTGGAACAAGAACAAACAGTCAAGCATCCGCAGGAAAGAAAAAAAAAACCCAAAACGGAACCTAAACACCAGAAAAAGTGCTCGGTACGAAAGTACGAAAATACAGTAGGAGAGCAAAAACACGAAAAAATCTATAAGTGAGCCACAACCTGCCGCGGTTTCACCCTACGGATCGTTAGCCTCGTTCCCTGACGATCCGTAGGGTGAAACCGCGGTAGGTTGTGGCTCACTTATAGATTTTTTCGTATATATATATATATATATATATATATATATATATATATATATATATATATATAGTGTATCGAGACAACTGATAAATAGACCCGTATTACAAATTTAAGAAACTTCGTCTGCTATTCGGTGACTGTTGTCGTTGTATAGCAATGATTTATGTCAACACAAGATAAAATTATATTTGATGGTGGATGTCTTTATGTTAACATTCTTGTAACCTCTCTGAAGATGGCTCAAGTGAGCCAAAAGCATAGAATCAGCATAATAAAAATGTTGGACATTTTCTATCTTTATTTTCACTTGAATTTAAAGCCAAAATACGATGTTTAGAACGGCTCATTATTAAACATAATAGACATTGATTGTCTGGTATATATAATAGTATATATATGTATATATACAGAGATAGTCATCTGCAGACAGATCTGTTTCGCTGTATCACAGCTCATCAGTACGGTTAGACTCCAATTGCTTTTAACCCAGTATTGAAACCCGACCAAAAATTGGAATCAGTCGGCGATTTTACCTCTGGGCTATGGGCGCAGACATTTTAGCATGTATATTGTCATTATACGCGCCCAATAGCCAGAGTGATCTAATTCATTTTACTGAATGAGCGATGCGTACATGCCAGAGTAGCTACTGTTTTTCACAGTTTACCATTCTTCCAGAGTGCTCAATCAGGGTGTGAGAGCGTAAATAGTCATCCACAGACAGATCTGTTTCGCTGTATCACAGCTCATATATTCTATGGTATAAAGTAAAATTCTATGGCTTCTATTTGTGTTATAATATATTGTGAGAATTCAAGATATTTTTCTAAATTCAAGAAATCTCCCGCTTGAAAATTTTGTTCTGTAGAAATTCTATCTGTGTTTATTATTAATGTCTACGTCGTCATGAAGTGTTTCTTCTCTTTTTCTAAAGAACCAGTTTTTGATAGAAAGTAAAAACAGATTAAAGTAACATTTTTCAAATACACAAGAATAAAATCGGGAAAATAAAGATAAACTCAGGAGACAAGACAGTAGAAAGCAAAAAAGCCAAATTTATTAATATATATATATAGATGCAACATTTTTCGTAGGCGACACGTTTCTTTTTTTGAGGGACTTTATCAGGCAAAATGTAACCTTCTGTCGTCTTTGGGCCATTTATCTTTTGAAATCATCGTACGCAACATTTTGTGTACGTTACGAATTCGTTTATTGTTGTGTCTGATTGAATTTCTTATTTTGCTTCATTTGTGTTTGTGAAAATTGCATTCTATTTGGTGTACTTTATCAAAGAATGTTTTTTCTTTGTCTTATAATTCTTCTGCTGAGGATTGTAGAAATTTATGTGCGTAGAGAGGAAATGTATGGTGTGAGGTTTTGATTACTCCATGTAAAGCATCTAGGAATTACATTTTCTTCGATACAATATTTAAGAAAATGTAGTAATGTTAGGATATTGATAATAAATTGTATTTTCTACCTTAGCGAATATGTGCGTTTTTGTTTTTAATGTCAACAATGTGTAAAAATTTCAGATAGAGTTTATCTGTAAAAGTACAAAAGAAAAATTATCTTAGCCGAGGCGTTTGCTCGTCCGAGGGATTTTATCAAGCCTAATATATCCTTTTACAGGTATACCGTATCCGAAATTTTTACACACATACTCACACACGTATATATATATATATATATATATATATATATATATATATATATATATATATTTGAAAGTTTTTCTGTAAATACAGAATTTTATTAAAGAAATGCAAGTGTGCAGCTTGACGTTAAACATTGTAAATATATTAAAAAGCAAAGCAGCCGGTTTCGCTCCCGCTCTTCAGGCCTCTACGGGTGATTTTAATCAAAATTAAAATTAAAATTAAAAATAATATATATATATATATATATATATATATATATTCTAAACATATGCTGTTAAATATAAGAGATTTATATATTTATATACAGATAATGTTTTACCACAACCATGCTCTCCTGTAGACTTACATGTCATCTTTCAGATCAGACTACAATTAAACAACATTTCTCTGAAAAATATAAACATGTAGGTAATATTAGACAGATTTTGGTCAACAATACGGTGATCCTTACTCATACACACAGTAAGCGGAACCTTCAGATATTGGAGGTCATGTACATCAAATCTAAACAACCAACACTCAATAAAATCACCTTTAAATCCGGACATAACATATTACATTGCATTTGGTTTTGTTGTCATTTTGTTGCGCTGTGACGTCATAAAACCGCATTGCAAATTTGAGAACTGCGTTTATTATTTTTGGTAACTATTGCCGTTGCCAAGCGGTGTTTTATATCAACACAAAATAAAATCGTCGGTGATGGTGGATGTTATTGTATTACAGTCTAAATAACCTCTCTGAACATGTGAGCCGAAAGCTTAGAAGCAAATTAATAAAAAATTATCCAAATGTTAGAGAATTTTTGTCTTTATTTTCAACTGAAATTAAAGCCAAAATACGATGTTTAGAACGGCTCATGATTAAACATAATAGACATTCATTATCTCTTATATTTCACCAAAGTGGTGAAATATGTATTATCCAAGGTGATAATCCAAAATCCTTTATAATATATATATATATATAGAGAGAGAGAGAGAGGGAGAGAGAGAGAGAGAGATCGACAGATAGATTGATAATGTGTGTTTCCTCTGTGAGTGTGTTTGCTTAAAAATTAAGCAAAACTGTAACAGGAAATACTTTGTGTTTTATATCTGGACTAACATTTTAAAAGGAGTAACCTGCTCAATAGTACAAAAACTTGTGTCCTTTCTAGTCAGTCAGTCAGTCAGTCAGTCAGTTAAGTGCCATACGTGATAGACACTTTGGACGATCATGTCTCGAAAGAGATATGACTGACTGGGCAGAAGATCATCCCGCAGTAGGTTACCATTGCTTTCTGTGGTAGACTGGTTGCCGACAAAGGCTATAGAACCCAATCTGTCCTATTATTTAACCAATGACCGCAAGGAAGAGACGGATTAATACCTTTCAAGGTCTTGGTTTGGAATAAATGACTTGATCTTTTAACTAAACCCAAAGGGTGTTAAGTCAAAACTTCTAGCTAGCCAATCATATTAAAATAGGGACATACTTCTTAATCACCCTGTATATTAAAAAATTCTACGACTTCTATTTGTGCTATAATATATTGGAAGAATTTAAAATTCAAAGATTTTTTCTGAATTTAAGTAATCTCTCGCTTGCGTAAGTGAATGCAAGGAATTCAACTGGAATTCGAACTCGGCTCTCCAAATTATCATTCCAAGCTGATATCCGCAATGTACATCAATACTAATTAGTTAGTTAAGTGCCATACGCGATACACGCTTTGGGCAATCATGTCTGGAAAGAGATATGACTGGGCAGAAGATTGTTCCGCAGTAAGTTGCCATTACGTTTTGCGGTAGAATGGTTGTCATGCAAGGCTATAGAACCCAATTTTTCCTATTATTTAACCCATAACTGGAGGGAAGAGACGGATTAATACTTTTACCAATGGTATTTGCGTGTAAATGAAAGCAATAAATTCAAGTGGAATTCGAACTCGGCTCCCCAATTTGTCGTTCCGAGTTGATATCCACTGCATCACAATGCACATCCGACTTTAGGCCGCGGCAAAATATACTTACGAAAAAAAAAAGGAATTACTTTTTTGGTGTCTTTAAAAACAAACAGTATATTTAACGTCATAATTATCAGCATATATCTCCTGACAGGGTCATGATCTAGTCAATGGGCTAGTGTACAGCTGAGTTTCTCCTCTATTCATTCATGGGTAGCATATCTTTGGTAGGTAAGAGTGGCCTACTTTTTTCAATGATCATAACAAAATCGATGTCCTCTAAGTCACCTTAGCCAGGGTCACGTAGCTATTGATTGCATTGGGAACACTTAGGCTCTGGTCGTTGAATACAGTTAAGGAAGCACTTCGACCAGTAATGCCGTGTCATCACCAAAGTGGCTGCTAAGGAACTAATTCCATTTCATTAGGCAACATGTCCACTGACTCTGTCATAATATTACTAGCTCTTTGAGATACCTTGTTCTTAATGGTGCTGTGTGTCTAGCCACCGTCTTCAGCAGAAATGCCTGGTTCTTAAACAGTTTTTACCACAGATGATTCAGCCAGGTAGTATTAAGTTACATGGTATAACCCTCGTAGAAGGACCTGACACTCAACGTAAGAGACATAAACGTTCTCTTGGTAAATATTAACTAAATAGAGAAAAAATGTTTTTTTAAATATAAGTTGGTCTGTGTCGTCAATAGTGAATACAAATTTATATATATGAATATGCCGTCTAAGATGACAACATAATACTGATGTAACTATTAGTAAGTATCTTACATTAAGACATAAGAAAAAGTAAAAGAAAACAAACAAAATAATTTAAACCACTGAGTTTTTATTCACTTGGATATATATATATATATATATATATATATATATATATATCCAAGTGAATAAGGAACAAAGAAAATATTAGCAATGTTCAAAACATTAATTTAAAACAGCATTGCTCAATATAGAAATAGAGCTATGAATAGTTATTATAAATTATATAACTATTTTAATATTTTAGAATATTTCTATGTAATTTGTGCATGTTCTAAATTATAATTTATAACATCTATATCGATATATATATATATATATATATATATATATATTAATACAGGTTTCATTGAATAACATAAACAAGTCCTACCTATTTATTTTGAGTAAGATCCTTTCGTATGATCTGATTAGCTTGATAGTGTTGTCATGAAAAGACGACAAGAAATCGCAATAATTATTGATTTTCTTATCAGGTCTGAGCTTTCGGCTTACATAAGCCATTATCAAAGGATGAACATTTAATATACAGTGAACATAGAACATTTAAATTATTAACAGAGTAGAGTTATACAGAGAAAATTAAACAGGTCCATTTTTTTGCGTCGCACATGGTTGCAGGCCGAGAAGGAATGGTGGTAGTGGGTTTTTGGTCAAATGAGAGTATAGTGGCATGAGGGGATTGGTCTGGGAACTGCTACTACTATGGGTGTAGGGGGTAATTATAATAACTATGACCTCTCACGTCTATTATAGGCCTTGAAGTATATATATTCTTCGCAACTCGACGATATAATTGTTGCAGAACATTAAATTGTAAGGCACTGTTAAAGAGGAAACATGCGGCAATGGCTTTCATAATTGGTAGTAAGTTTTAATAACTGGTAGTAGAATGAATGAACTGAATCGGCGCTGCCTCGCAATTGTCTCTCTAATGTAGTGAGACGATGTAGCCTCGCTATATCTATTAGGCATTACAGGAGGATATATATATATATATAAGTGAATACACGACGGTCTTTATCATAATAGAGTAGACAGCCTTGCATGGCTTAAAGTTAACCAACCGAGTTGCAAACGCATTAGCAGAAACCAGTTTAGAAACCAAAGCAAAAACACCTATTACTCTCTGATACGCGGAGCAGATAAATCTAGCGCAATAGCAAAGTCGGAATAGGAAGATTAGCGTGTAAGAATGGTTCATAAGACAACAATGCGTTTTCTCACCGGACTTATTCAATCTTTACAGAGAGTGATTTGAAGAGAATTAGAATTTTTACTAGGAATTATTATTGGCGGAGACGATCGTAATATTCTAAGATATGCAAGGGAGACAATATTGAAAACAGACACTGAAAGGAAACTGCAAGAACCCATAGAGATTTATTAAAAAAAGGGGGAAGAAAAGAGGAAGCATCAAGCGTAGGAAGACAAAATGCATAATAAGAGTCCAAAATGTAAACTATGAATTTCTTGTTTCTTGTTTAGGATTGGGTTTCCAGGCCCTTCTCAAGCTGTTTCTTCATTTTCACCTCTAGTCGAGATTTTCGTCGTCGTGGCTTTATCGCCAAATCGGGATGATTTGATTTTAAAAAAAATGAAAATAATGCATATAAATAAAGAATAAAAAATATTGCCAAAATTGTCGGTCCATTGTACCGTTTGAAAAAGAGCCTGATTCCAACCTACCATGCCAAATCTTTGCAAGAGTCCTCTTCTTCTATGTGCCTTGTTCCTTTAGGATGTAGGCGATCATGGCCTTCCACGTTTCCCTATCCCTGGCGGCTTTGAGAACGTCTTCTCCTGTTACACCATGCAATCCTCGTTCCGTCATCCACCTGATTAGGTCCTTCAAATAAGTTATCCGTTGCTTTCCTCTGTCTCTTTTTCCTTCTATCCGGCCTGTTAGTATCAGGTTCTCCAGGCCCTCCTTCCTCATTGCATGTCCCAGGAATTTCAACTGATGACCCGCCTTTGGGTTTAGCAAAGAGGAAGAAGTAAGAAAATGAATAGGGGTGGAAGGAATTAAGAGAGGTTCAGCGAAGAAGAAAGGATTTACCAATATAAGGAAGCGAATTTTTCATCTCTCTTAAAAAAATAACGTTTACTACCTAATGAGACATCGTCCCTTCGGTGTCGAAAAATATGTACACTTTGTAGTAGTTTGTAATTTGTTTATGTTCTAAACTCTAATTGATAATATATATATATATATATATATATATATATATATATATATATATATATATATATAATTTATAGCATGTATGTTATAACATTAAGACTAAGAAGCTATTTTGTTTCACTCAACACTATCACGTATTGAAACGAAACAGGTACATTTTGGTGATACTTAAGCTATGAATTTTAAATAAATATCTGCTTTGCTCGGTACTGAGCACTCTTTTAATAACAGTGTTTTTGGATATCGCAGTATTTATATATAATGAAATATGTAGTTTCAAATGTAATGAAAGATTTTATTTTAATTGGAGAGCGTTTTGCTTTTTAATTGCATTAACAAAATAACAAAGAAAACGAACTACATTTTAATTACTAAACAGAGACTTGCGTATCCTTCATGAAGAACGAATAGAAACAAAATATTTTCTTTTTTGTAATTATCTAAAAGAATCAATATAAAGTAGAACTGATTCCGAGACAATTCAGTAAATTTATTGCGAAGTAATTTACCAAAGCGTCTATAAGATTGACGAGCAAATACTTAAAAAGATGTTTTCTACGTTTAATATTTTCGTATATTCAGAAACGATTCGTTGCAATTATTTGGAGACATTTTCAGATAAATTTATCTTTGTGTAACAGACGTAAATTACTTTGTAATCAGGAAATGATTTCTATGATTAATAAACTAAGGTAAAGACTGTTGCAAATATATATTCTGAAATATGATATATTCGATAGGGTCAGTTCAATGTTAGAAATCCTGCTAAAAAAGAACAAGAAGTGGATTTTCATTGGCCCATTGATCGAAGAATCCACAGTTAGAAAAAAAAACGCGAGATTTTTTTTATAGTAAAGTGCTTCCACTTTCAAATTTCTTCAGTTACAAGTTAAATTTACTCGCACTCACTTAAACCTCTGTGTCACTGAAAAGTAGTCGGCAGAATGTCCCTACTGGGAACAATAAAATAAACCGTTATAAAGCATATGCATTGGCTTATTTCTTACTGCAAAGAAATCGTTCTCTTACAGTCCACTACGAATGAACGACCATAGTCATAAAATACCTATTCAAGGGACACATAATATGAATATCTCATAGTGTTTTGGGATATAGGATTATTTTTTCATCTATGGCAACTGTACACTCGTACATATATTATGATACTTTAAATGTCATATATAAATATATATATATATTTAGTGTATCGAAGCAGCAGATAATTTTCTAAACATACACTGTTAAATATAAGAGACAATGAATGTCTGTTATGTTTAACCATGAGCCGTTCTAAACATCGTATTTTGTATTATTGTATACCTCATAATCTTTAATAACCCTACAACCACACAACTAAATCCTCTACAGAAAACCAATGTAGTTTATCAATTTACATACCCCTTCCGAGACTGTATTTCTGTTCCTAATAATAAGCCCAATAAATATATTGTTATACTACAACCACGCTCTCCCGTAGACCCATCTGTCATCTTTCTGCTCAAAGTACAATTAAACAACATTTCTTAGAAAAACATAGTCATGTAGGTAACATCAGACAGATTTTAGACAACAATACAAAATCCTTACACATACACACAGTAAAATGAACCTTCAGATATTGGAGGCTATCCACATTAAATCCAAACAACCTACACTAAAAAAAATCACGTTTAAATCTGGTCATAACACATTACATTGCATTTAAATATATGGTTCTGTTAACATTTCGAGCTCTCTTGCAGTGTGACGTCATAGAAACGCATTACAAATTTACTAACTGCGTTTGATATTTGGTAACTGTTATCGTTGCTTAGCAAAGTTTTATGTAAACACAAGTTAAAATGATAGTGAATGTTCTTATGTTAACGTCCCTGTAACCTCTCAGAAGATGGCTCATGTGAACCGAAAGTTTAGAACCAACTTAATAAAAAATTATCCAAATGTTGGAGAAGTTTTATTTTTATTTTTCACCTGAAATTAAAGCCAAAATACGATAATTAGAACGGCTTCCGATTACAGATAAGAGAGATTCATTGTCTCATTTATTTATCAATATTCCACAGGCGAGAAGTACGGTAAAAGAAGCTGCAGGAATAGAATTGTCGTCTTCATTTGGCTGATCTAATTGTGAAAGTATATATATATATATATATACATATTTATATATATATATATGTGTGTGTGTGTGTGTGTGTAGTTTCTAATGTAAGCTACATTTATGGGCAAAAGTTCTCGATATCAGTGACAAAGCGTGTGTAAATGTAAAAGTAGACACTGAAGTCAATGCCGGCTAGCGACAGTCTGTTTCAGAATTGAACACATTTTTCAGGCTATGTGTTGAGTGCTGGCACGAACATATGTATTTAACCAGTATATATAAATAGTTTGTCCAGACTGAAACAGACTGTCGTCACTCTGTGTTGACATCTGTGACCAGAATACTGGAATTATTAATGATTTATGAGGAACAATATACTCAGTATATGAATTGATGAAGACGTCCACAATGAAAGATAAAAAGAAAATTAAAAATAGTTATCCATTAAAGAAAATTGTTTATATAGGAAATTCCATAGAAGTAAAGAGAAGTGAAAAAATAAACGCCGGAAAGGAAGAAAAAGATGAATAGGAAAGTAAAACAAAGTGAATCCGCAAAAACAATTATCCAGAAATTTAGCTTTTTTTTTTTCAATATGTGATTCTATAAATATTTAAAAATGTCTTCACCGCAAGTAAGGTAACTACTCAACAAACAATTAGTGGGTTACTGTGTGATCAAGGCTATAGAACCCAATCTGTCCTGCTATTTAACCCATAACTGGGGGGAAGAGACGGAGTATTTGCGCGTAAGAGAATGCAATGGATTAAACTGGAATTCGAACTCGGGTCCCCGATTTCTCGTTCCAAGTCGATATCCACTGTACCACAACGCACATTTCATATATGATCTATAACGAGACATTGTTATTGTTAAATTGTGAAAACCTACTGCGGAAAAATCTATAGTGTCAGTCATGTCTCAAAAGAGACATCACCACCCAAGCATGTATCACGTATTGAACTTAACTGACTGATTATGTGATAAGCATTATAAAAGAGCAAGAACAATAAAAAAAGCAAGAATGAGGAATTGCAGACGATAACGATTGACATTTAACATTCTGAAGATCAAAATTGACTGGAAAGCAAGAAACAGGGAGAGATTTCCACGAGCGAGAATTGCAAGAAAATAAACTTCCAGTAACGTAGACACATTTCAGCTGAAAAATGATGAAACCTTGACGTATATCCAGTCAGTCAGTTAAGTGCCATACGTGATACACGCTTGGGCGATCATGTCTCGAAAGAGACATGATTGACTGGGCAGAAGATTATCCCGCAGTAGGTTGCCATTGCTTTCTACGGGAGACTAGTTGCCGACCAAGGCTATAGAACCCAATCTGTCCTGTTATTTAACCCATAACTGGAAGGAAGAGACGGATTAATACCTTTCCCAAGGGTATTTGCGTGTAAGTGAATACAATGGATTCAACTAGAATTCGAACTCGGCTCCCCGGTTTCTCGTTCCGAGCCGATATCCACTGTACCACAACGCACACCCAGTATAACCAGTACTGCCCACAAATATATAGATTCTAGGCAACATAGAGCAGAGTTCTACAGAATAGTTTCCATAAAAAAAATAGAACTAAGAATGTACGTTACGGTGGTGGAAGTTTGACTGAAGCCGATATGCCAGGTTAGAACCTATAACATTGTAGATTCTTTCCAATCAGCAGATGTAGCAACTGATTCGATGAAATGAAGAGGACAAAAAGAAGAAAGAAAGAAAAAAGAAATGAATAAAAAATCTAAATTTATTTATAAATGGAATTTTGTGTGTGTGTTTGTCTGTGTGTGTGTGTGTCCGTAACATATAGACTCCGAAATGGCTGAACCAATTGTCTTGAGATTTTATACAGTTGCACTATAAGCGTCTGCAGGTGTTCTTAGCTAGGTTTTGTGTAGAGATACCCCCGATAAATATTGAAAATCGATAATCGAAAAAATTGGGTTGTAGACTGAGTGGTCCGATTTTAAGCAAATTTGATACACTCATAGACAAAGACATTAGAAACGATATTCAGAGGTTTCAAGATTGCAGTTCTTACAATAGTGCAGAAAATCGATAATATATATATATATATATATATATATATAAGGAAAGATGTTTGTGTGTGTGTCTGTTTATCTGCCTGTATGTCTGTATTTTTTCATCCCTTTTATTTTAATTTTTTGCTTCGGGTTTGGCTCTAAGTAGGTATAATTGTAGTTGCTAGTCTCAGCCATGATACCATTTACTTAGAGGACTTATTTAGCCTTCAAAATTCAGTTCACGAAGAAAAATATTTATTTGATATCGCTAACAAGAAATCAAAATTTGACTTACAGCCATTCATTTCTCTTTCAGTCTACGGTTTCGCTTTAACTGGAAACAATTATTGCTTTTTAGTCTTTCGTGCCAATGTCCAAAGATTCTGAGCTCCAGGACTATGGATTAGTTTTAAAGCTTTCATTACACCCGAGCAATGCCGGGCTATACTGCTAGTAAATAATGAAGGAATGAAAGAAAAATACATTTATCCAGCAGTAAGGTATTCTTCAATATGTTGCTCTATAGATATAGAGATTAGAAAAAAGAAAGAATGAAATAAAGAGGAAATAGACGAAAAGAAAGGACGAGAGAAAAAAACGAAGTCACAAAATGAATAAAACGGAAACAACGAAAGGTTGGCTTAGAATCGTAGCGTTTCATTCTGTAACAATATTCATTGTTTTGTTTATAATATTAGAGACGGGTTTACCAAAAGAGTATTTAGGTCTTTTAACTACTGATGATAAACTATAAAAGAAATATCATTTTTAACGCACTCATCTTCTAGAATGAAAGATTTCATTTTAATTGGAGAGTGTTTTGCTTTTTGATTGCATTAACAAAGTAACAAAGAAAACGAACTACATTTTAATTACTAAACAGAGACTTGCGTATCCTTCATGAAGAACGAATAGAAACAAAATATTTTCTTTTTTGTAATTATCTAAAATAATCAATATAAAGTAGAACTGATTCCGAGACAATTCAGTAAATTTATTGCGAAGTAATTTACCAAAGCGTCTATAAGATTGACGAGCAAATACTTAAAAGGATGTTTTCTTCGTTTAATATTTTCGTATATTCAGAAACGATTCGTTGCAATGATTCGACGACATTCTCGGGTCAGTTTATCTTTGTGTAACAGAGGCGAGTTATTTTGGAATAAGGAAAAGAGTTCCATGAGTAATAAACAAAGGGAAAGACTGTTGCAAATATATATTTTGAAATATGATATATTCGATAGGGTCAGTTCACGGTTAGAATTTCCGATTAAAAGAAAAATTTGGTTGGCTGATTGATCGAAGAACCCACAATTAGAAAGAATTGTTAGGCACCAGAAATAACGATACAAAGACGGAATAAAGTTAAACAAATATATTAACAAAGAACAGTCGTACAAACATATACAACATGAGAAGATCACCAGCGTGACTGTATTGGTCAGGCTGCAAGAGCTATCTGCTGGAATAGTTTTCTATTAATTATTATTGCACCCACCATACAACCGATGCTACACAAGGTCAGTTTTTAGATGTGTTTATCGGCATTGCTGTAGGAAAATTCCCAAATCACCTCGGCACTTTCCCTTTTGAGAATGCCTCAGGCGCAGGGCAATAAACTCAGCCTCCTCTCAAGGGAGAGGTAAAGCCTAGGGGGATGAACCCTCGGTTTTGGCACCCCACTGTGTAATTTTTCTCAGCTGCATGTCTGTCCTCGTGCAGACATATAACCAAGCCGCACTCTGCCCGAGGACAGAGTCGCAACTGAGAGGTGACTCGAATTTCAGTCTTAGCTGGAAGGACCTCCTCCACAAATTATTTATAATTTGGAAAAGTTCATGTGTGCATGGTCAGGCAGTTAAGTGCCATACGTAAAACACGCTAGGACGATCATGTCTCGAAAGAGACATGACTGACTGGGCAGAAGATTATCCCGCAGTAGGTTGCCATTGCTTTCTGCGGTAGACTGATTGCCCATCAAGGCTATAGAACCCAATCTGTCCTGTCATTTAAGCCATAACTGGAATGGAGAGACAGATTAATACCTCTTCCAAGGGTATTTGCGCGTAAGTGAATGCAATGAATTCAACTGGAATTCGAACTCAGCTCCCCGATATCGTTCCGAGCCGATATAATTGGAGTAGATAGACTGAACTATCGTCCGGTTCACACTCCACCCACGTCTATTGAACAGGTGTTGAGACTCATCCATTGGTCCCTGTTTAGGATGTGGTTTCCGGCTTTCTCTTTTCCAATCTTTTCACTTTTTCTTTTTTTTTTCTTTCTTTTTTTTTCAATTGGAGTAGATAGACTGATCTATCGCCCGGTTCACACTCCACCCACGTCTATTGAACAGGTGTAGAGGCTCATCCCTTGTTCCCTGTTTAGGATGTGGTTTCCGGCTTTCTCTTTTCTAATCTTTTCACTCTTACGTAGCCCCCTGCACACCAGTGGCCTTACCGCCTTGCCCGGGGTGATATGATTAAAAAAAAAGAAATAAAAAATATCCACTGCACCACAACGCACATCCGCTCATGGGTAAATTACCATAACACCTCACTTGTAAGTTTCAACTTCTCCAGAGTCTTAATACTTTTCCTTATTGGATTTACGACGAGAAAGCCTGTCATTTTCATATTTCTTTTTAAACAGCGCTGTTCCCGAGCCTCTGGTGGTATTGGAATATCGAAAGTATCGGAAATGACATCAATGACTTCTCTACCTTGAGAAGGGCCGCTGTCAGCATCGTCCGACAGAGGTTTCCTTAAATGACTTTTGTGAGTAAAATTGAGACTTTTAAATATGTCCACCATATTTGCAACTCTTTTCTCAATTGTAACCATTTTACGGAAAGAGTTATTATCTCGAAACATCCGGAAAAAAATTCTCTCTGGGTTGGTAACGTTTTGTATCTACCGTGATTGTTCGTCTGTTTTCTGTTTATTTGGTTAATAGCTTTTCTAACACAGACCGTAGTCACTAAAAACTTACTCGAGGGAAATATATGAAAATCTCAGGTTTTATTTATACTTTTATTACTACAATTTAGCCAGGAAAGTATTTGTTCGATCGACTTACATAGAATATTGTAAAAATGACAGTAAAACTAGTAGTTTTCAGTTAGGAAATATTTGACAGTCATTAACTGAACATCTGAAATTAATATAATCATTATATTGAAATTAATATCATAATTATCGGATGAAATTAATATAATCAAAGTCATTCTTGTTTCCGCGTATTCGTAGGCGTTTCCTGCCTAACATTTTGTTTAAGTTTATATAAAATGGCAAAATCTTGATTAATTTGTCTTTTAGTTATAGAGATTTCTTTTTTTATTTCATTTGGAGTGATGTGATATCTTTGTCGTGTATTTGCATCTTTTGAATATACAGTCATCGAACCTAAAAGATTAATTCGATTCAAAACATCTTTTAATCATTTATCTTTTATTCATATATGATCCACAACGAGACATTGTAATTGTTAAATTGTGAAAACCTACTGCGGAAAAATCTATAGAGTCAGTCATGTCTCAAAAGAGACATCACCACCCAAGCATGTATCACGTATTGAACTTAACTGACTGATTATTTTGGTCATGGTTTATTCATGGATGGATTCTTAACTCAAATCCTGTTTGATACAAGCCGGAAGATTTTAGTTAACTCATTATTTTCTGTTTAATCTCCGCGCAGGATTAAGAACAGATGTTATGGATGATTTGGTTGTTTGATATTCAATATTTAAATCTTGGGAAATCTAGGTCGTCTTGCTCAAATTCACAGTATGAAACAGTACGTTTGGATCTTGAGAGAGTTTTTCCTAAATTACATATCCCTAAATTTTCCTAAATTACATATCCCTAAATTTTCCTAAATTACATATCCCTAAATTTTCCTAAATTACATATCCCTAAATTTTCCTGAATTACATATCCCTAAATTTTCCTAAATTACATATCCCTACTGCTTAAGAAATTATAGAAAACAATGTGTAAAATAAAAGAGAAAAATTAGATTAGCATGTTTTATGAATAACATACGTTCATAGTCTTATATAGATTACTAAAGTCAGCGTTTTTATTTTTTACGGCTTATCAACCTTTGAAAGGTTATTGAAATATGGGACATAGTTTTCAAATGTAATACCATTTTTGGGAGATTTCTTGATATAATTCCTACTATTCAACTCATAGCTTGGTCTGGACAGACAGAGTGGGTGATATGAATGGAACGGATGGATTGTATGTTGGACAGGGAGGAGACAAGTAACAATTGACCATTTATTTGAAGTTAAGATCTTAGTGTTCATGCAATCATCCTTGCAAAAGTCTGTTTAACAAAGTACCAATTTTTGGGAAAGTTTGTCTGGTGCCGGGATGTGCGTTGTGGTGCAGTAGATATCGACTCGGTGAGCCGAGTTCGAATTTCAGTTGAATTCCTTGCATTCACTTTCGCGGAAATACCCTTGGGAAAGATATTAATCGCTCCCTTCCCATCAGTTATGAGTTAATTAACAGGTCAGATTGGGTTCTATAGCCTTGTCTGGCAACCAGTCTACCGCAAAAGTAATGGCAACTTACTGCGGGATGATATTCAATCAGTCATGACTCTTTCGAAACATGATCGCCCAAGCGTGTTTCACGTATGGCATTTAACTGACTTACTGACTGAATGACTTGTCTGATTAGAACTTTCTTTTCTTTGGAACACGGAAGAAATGAATCTGTTTCGAATCCTTGGTGTGTTCTAGGTTTAAATGTCTAACTAGGAGAAACAAAGAAATAGATCGTATTTGAGTATTTGCTATCAAAATATCCAGAGGGCAAAGATAGAATTGTGATGTTGCGACAGTAGGAAAGAGGATAATGAGTAGATAATATATCCTCCCCCACAATTTGGAACTCTATCATGGCTGAAAAAAGAGAGATTAAAAGAATCTAACTTAGAACACATCTTTTGGTCATGACGGACTCTTCTAAAGGCAAAACATAGTGGAAGTAGTTACATAATTCCTAGAGTCATAAAATACTGCCAGTAATTACTATATATTCCAAGGAATGTTGATGGTTCTTTCGACGGAAAATTATGTACCTCTGTGGGTTTTTTTATGTACGGTGATGTTCGATCAGTTACGGCATTTTCTGACGGATATATCTGTAACAAAGTCTTGATAGAGATGCTCAGTAACGTAAACATATTTGGGAAGGATATCAGAGTGATCAAGAACCTGTACAGACCACCTGCACACGGGCAGGAAACGAGTTCAGCAGATATAAAAAAATTCAACGGGTGTAAGACAAGAATATATCTTCTCACCAAATCTCTTCAACCGATATACCAATAGATTTCTGAGATAATTATAAGTCCTACCAGGATTTGCTACAAAAGTTCTAATTTTAGTTGGATTCATTATACTTACTTACACGCAAATAATCTTGAAAAAGGCAGGAATTCACATATTTTCCCCAATCTATGGGTTAATTAGTAAAATTGTCTCATTAAACCTGTTATTATCTCAAAAACAAAATTGCTTAAAAATAGACTTTAAATGACCCATAGAGACTGATATTCCGCTAAACGAAAATTAACCAACAACAAAGTTGGGCACAAGGGTAATCATTCCAAGCGCAGTTGTAAGCCATAAGGGTTTCGAAAATAGAATATATGCGAGGCTGGGCTGAAACTTTCATAGTCTGGCTATGAAGGGACAATGCTAGAGCAATGAAAACAAGCAGGCATTAATTTCATCTCTTGTTAATAATTGCATTCTTCACTTGCAGGTAAACTAATAATTGACTGTTAAAAGTAGACATCGAACTAGTAGCAACTTATCTTGATGGACAGCATTTGGGATTATGGTTTTATGAAATATCTGCAGAAAAGCGTTTAGTCTCCCCAAACACTCATGCATACCTGGTTGAACCCTTAGGGTTGGCGCTCAAGCTTTATTGACAGTGAAAAAGTGAGCAATTGTATTTAAGAGTGGAAGACAGAGTCTTCAAGATGACCCAACTGACATCACAAAGGAAACTATTGATCGTATTAGACAGGTTGTATTGGATAAAAAGCGACTGATATTAATCAGATAACCAATGCTATTACCATAGCTCGTGTGTGAGTTGAGAATATTGTGGATAATGTACTTGGCATGAGGAAAATCTTTGCATGGTGGGTGCCAAATCTTCTGCCACCCTATAAAAAGCGGAGAAGGCTGATCACAATGCGGTGAAATTGGATATTGTTTGAGGCGCATCTATCTAGCTTTCTTGAACGTTTCTTAATTCAGGTTATGTGTTGGGTTCATCTCTTTAAGCCAGAACAATTCATGCAGTGGAAACACTCTTCCTCATACTCAAAAGATGGCCATGTTAGTTTCATATACAAGGAATATGATGACCTCAATTTGGGATCTAACAATAATGTGTTTATTGGCTATGTTCAAAAGGGCCACACTGGAGATTACTGTAGCTATTTGCTGAGTCAATTATAAATGATCATCAGGACTAAATCCCTATGAAAAGCGGCGAATGCGATCTTGTTTCATCAGGAAAATGCTCCAAGACAAAAGTCTTTGGTTTCAAGGTCTGCTGTGCGTGAGTAGTTTAGAACTGGTTGATTACACTCCTTATTCCTCATAATTTGTCATCATCTGCCTATCATCTATTCGCCAACAGGAAAAAAAAAATCTTAGGAACCAGTATTGCAGTGATGATGACGTCATATCTACTAATGTTTATTTTAATATGAAACCTTCTTCATCAATGAGATCCAAGCACTGCAAAACCGATTGAAGGGATCTATTTTAAAAAACTAAAGCTCATTTGGTTCCATTCCATGAGTGTATCTTACTTACCCTACGAACCTTTCAGCCAATCCTTGTGTTATTTCTAAATATACTATCTATATTAAGACACATATCTGTAGATGAGAGGAAGCTTAGCGTAGGAGATATTGCATTAACCCTCTAGGGCCATTCGTATCATATTTGATACAGTATGAAAACAAGCCTTGAAAGAAATATTTTCCTGAAAAATTTTTTAAGAGAAATATTTTATAAATTTCAAATGAAAGCAGTACTGACTGCTCAATCAATGAATACCAAATGTTTCCGTATAGGGAAATACCAAATGTTTCCTTATAGGGAAATACTGTATCAAATATGATACGAATGGCCCTAGAGGGTTAATATTCTGATATTTATGTAGTTATTTAACAATCTAATTTAAAACAGAAAGAGAATGTTCATTAAGGTAAAGAGTTAATGGCTGAAAGACATTCAAACGTATTTAGATAATACAAGGGACTCTTTATATATTGAATAACATTTCGAAATAGTTTGGATTTCTTTGTTCAAATCTCAGCCTAAGAATGAATAACAACTGAGTGTGTTACGAAAATAAAGCACCAAGTTCAACCCTGATGATTTTCTATTCATTTAGTCATTCTGGTGCTGAATTCAACTTGATGGCCTTTAAAAAAAATCGATTCTTTTCAGTTTATTTATTTCTCTTTCCTAAGCCTCATTATGAGTGTATAATAAAGTATCTTTCTTTTACTTCATTCTTTATTTCTTTTGCTCTTCATTTTCTTCCAACTTTCCTTCCTTTATTTTAAACAGTTTTCTTTCATATTACTTCCATAACATTGTTCTTGTTCTTATCTCTATTTTCAGAAGCGTTTCTTTAATTTTTACTGCTTCAATTCTTTGCTGCTTATGAATCATTTTCATTTCTTATTTCCTGATTTTAACTTTTACATTTTAAAACTTTTCTTATGTTATTTTTTGTAATTATGTTTTATGGTTTTCCGTTTTTCCCTTTTTTAAAAAATACTTTCACTTTCTACTAATCATAAAATTATTTTGAATCTGTTGCCCTTTTTAATTGCATTTTTTGCTTTTATAAATGGCTCGTCTTTTTTTTTTTACTGTTTTTTCTTAAGTCTTTCTTTTCTCTTTAATCCAAGTTGTTTTCTTTTTCATTTTCTTTCTTTTTTTTTTAACTATTTTTTCATTTATTTCTTTGGATTCAGTCAGTCAGTTAAGTGCCATATGCGATACACGCTTGAGTGATCATGTCCCGCCGAAAGTTGCCATCACTTTCTGTGGTAGACTGGTTACCAACCAAAGCTATTCGACCCATAGCTGTAGGAAAAAGGTGGATTATATTATTATATTAATTAGTAGTAAATAATGGGGGACCTGTTTGCTACTTTATGACAAAAGAAAAATAGATCCCCCACTTTAAACCCAATAGAAACTTTGATTATGCCTTAACTTATTATAATAAGTCAGTTAAGTACCATACGTGATACACGTTTGGGTGATCATGTCCTGAAAGAGACATGACTGACTGAGTAGAAGATTATCCCGCAGTAGGTTACCATTGCTTTGTGTCGTAGACTGGTTGCCAGCCAAGGCTATAGAACCCAATCTGTCCTGCTATTTAGCCGATAACTGGAAGGAATAGATGGATTAATACCTTTCCCAAGGATAAGGGAATACAGGGAATTCAACTGGTATTCGAACTCGGCTCACCTATTTCTCATTCCGAGCCGATATCCACTGCACAACTTTGTATATCCTTGAATCCTTCTTTAGATTACGGATATTGAAACACCGGTACTCGTACGATTACCGTTTGGGAATACAAGGTGCTGTAATCTTGGCTACCCGGGTGGTAACAGATAATGTCTCGGAATTGTTAATCGAAGAGCCGAGGTCTAATTTCAGTTGTGTTTATTATATGTACTTACGCGAAAGTAATCTTGGGAAAAGTATGTATCCATCTCTTCTACCCCAAGCAATAAGTTCATTAGTAAAGCATGCATCACTTAATCGTTAATACCTCAAAAAAATTTGAAATTGAAAAATATTTTCTGTTTTTTAAGTAACTTGAAAATGGTTGATAACCCGTAGAAAACGAATCGATCGATCTTTGATGCTTTCTAAAAGTAATTGTTAGTTTTTTGTCTTATTATGTTCATTTTTTTTTCTTTATTATATTGATATTCTTTTTTGCTTCTTTAGCTTTCGTTTTTTTTCTTATTTGTTTTTCCTTACTTATATTTTCTTTGTTCTTTATTTTCATTTTCATTCTTACTGTTTTAATCTTATTTGGTTAATTCTTTCTCTTTATTTTCTTCTTTTTCTTCTATTTTTCTGTGTTTCTTTTTCTCATATTAATCATTCATTCTTTACTTTCTTTTATTCTTTCTTTCTTTCTTTTTTTCTTTCTTTCTTTTTTCTTTCTTTCTTTCTTTTTTTCTTTCTTTCTTTACTTTCTTTCCTTCTTTCTTTACTTTCTTTCTTTTCTTTCTTTCTTTCTTGCTTTCTTTTTTTTTCTACCGTTCTTTTCTATATTAATCTCATTTAGTTCTTTTCGTTTTCTTTTACTTATTTTATTTCCGTTTCGTTTTTCTTTCTTTCTTTACTTTCTTTCTTTTCTTTCTTTCTTTCTTTACTTATTTATTGTATTCATTACTATTTTTTTACTCTTTTCTATATTTCGTATTTTTCTTTGTTTTTTAATCCAATTTTATTTGCTTTTGCCTTATTTATATTTTTGTTCTTTGTTTCCTTGGATGCGGCAGCAAGTCGAAGTGCAATTCATGTAGTTTTACCATCGTTGCGATTGACTTGTGACACGATGCATTGTCTTAGTGAAAGATCAGTTTCCTTCATTTGTGGTCATATTTTGAACATTTCTTCCTTCAAACGCATCAATAATGCCACATAATATTCGCTCTTGATGGTTCTTTCTTTTGCAAGGTAATCGATTAAAAAATACCTTGCGCATCTCAAAATACGGAGGTCAAAACTCTGCCTTCTGATGTTTGCGTCTTTGGTCGATTTGGACGACTTTAACCTGCTGCTGTTCACTCAGCTGATTGCCGATTTGACTCATTCTTGTTGCATTGAAACATTTGCAAATAACTCTCTGAATTGTCGATGTGTTGTTGTTTTTGACCTACTGTGAGCAAACGGGGCACACACTTTGAACACAGCTTTTTTTATTGACAAATGCTCATGAAAAATGGTGAATACACTGCCTTCTGATATGTTCAGCTCTCTGCTATCTCTCGCAACTTCAATTTACGATTGGCCAAAACTAGTTTGGGGATTTTTTTTTTTGGTGTTTTCCGCGACAACTCCCGATTTTGGGTGACCTGAGTGTTCAGTAGCATTTTTGTCTGTACGACTGCGATAAACTCAGCATACCACCTCTTAACCGTTGTTTTCGAAAGAGCAGCATCCTAATAACACTTCTCAGGCCATTGCCTTGCATGAACAGTATTTTTCCATCAGAAAGCAATGCTTTATTAACACACGAGATTCAGATTTTTCCATTGTTTTGAAAATTTGCAAAAGTTGCTTCACTTTAATAACTGTAATTTGTAAACTAATAATCCGGTTGGGCCTAAATTTTGTCACGTGCTCTTTGAAGGTTAGTTCCCTAAAAAATAAAAAAAATTAAGATTTTATGGATCTTTTATTAGTTACACACCATTTATATGTCAGGCCCGGGAATTATTGAGTGATGTGTTATGCTATGTTTAAAACCGACGGTGTTACGTAAAAACGTTTTCAAACCAATAAGCGAACAGCAGCCAAACATAATGTTTACTTCACACACACACACACACACACACACACACACACACACACACACACACAAGCTCACACATCCACAAAGCACCCACATACACCACACAAACACACACGCACGCACACCGCACATGCACCTATCCACAAAACACTCACATACACACACACACACACACACACACACACAAACATTTAGAAATATGCATTTTCATATGAATACCACAAAGACAAACTGGAATTTACATCCGTAAAGCAATATTTAGTTTTTCTTCAGTTAGGCTTATAATCCGTGACATTCTTGGAGACTCGAAAGACGACTCGTCTCTTCTTGAATTCGGGACACCGTAAATTATGTCAACGTTGTTTAAAGATTTGAATGCACATGAAATCTGATTATCGAAAATCAAACAACACAAAAATAAAATAGCAGAATTTCTTTTCCATATCTCCTAATCTGAAAGGGAAGAATATTAGTGATAAATGTTTACTGTTTCTTCTTTATCCTACCACATTTAAATATGTAAGATAGATTATTATTAAAACTTATTACATTAATACTTTTCATTATTTGATTAATATCGTTTCAATTCAAACTTTGTTTATGTTACTAAATCATTTTTCGTATTCATCGGTTATCTTTTCAAATCTCCATTTTCTTTGATTTATGCTCTGAATTCTATTCTTTCTTACACTTTTATCTTTTTATATTTCATCCTGAATTTTTTCTGTTTTTCTTTCTTTTTTCAATTTTTTCTTCTATTCCTCTTTTTTCTTCAGCTTTCATTCTTTAATTTTAAATATTATTTGCTTTTCTCTTCATACATTTTTTCAAAACAATTTTCGTTTTTTGCAAATCTTCTATTTTTATCCTTCTTTTCTTTTTGTTTTCTTTTTGTATTAATCAGTTTTGGTTTTCATGCTTATCTTTTTCAAGATTTAATACTTTCTGTTTATTTTTCTTCTTTCAATTTTTCGAATGTTTTTTTCGTTCATTTTTCCTCTTTTATATTTTTTCTTCGCCAGATTATTTTCCACTGATTACACCTCTTTTTCAGGTTTCTTTTTTCTTTTTACTTTTTCTTCTTTTACATATTTCTATTACCAGTATTTTTCTTTTTTCATCTATGTGTCATTCTTAAATTTTTCTGAGTCGTCTTATTCTGTTTTTCCTTTTTATTTCTTTTCAATTTGTTTTATTTTCATTCTCTCAATGTATTATTTCTTACACTTTTCCTTTCTTTTTGTCTTGTGATGTTTTACGACACGTGATCAGTAGTTAACGTCTGTCTGTTTGTCTCTTACTTTACCGTAAACTTAATTTACTTTTTACTTAACGTATGCAAATAGATAAAATCCTATTTACCAATACACTGCACCTCCCTGAACCGAAGAGGTTTACCTTCTTTGGTTGTTCTCGAATTTCTTCTGCCGTTTTCCTTCTCCCTATTAAGTTTTATATTTATTTTTTAATAGAGACCTAGATCTCATTTCGTCTTCATACATGACTCATTCACTCTCACTTTTATCAATAAGTTCATTTTCTATTACATATAATGCAGTTTTCCATCGTTAATTTATGAATTATTTCGATATAATGCATTTCAGATTTGGAAAAATTGCTCCACATGTTTCTTTTTATTTTCTCAGCAACATTGCTTAATATTGGATCCTGTAGTGTTTCCGATACCAAATATATTAGAGATAATATTTCAATTTCAACCTAATTTCATATCTCTCCATTCGTGATTTCTGTTTCTTTTTTCAACTTATTAAATTGTAACCTTGACAGCACATCGACATGCAGTATTGCATTTCTTATTGCGTATTCAATGTCAAAATAATAAGCTATTAATTTTATTGCTAACATTACAATTCTGGAAGGAGAAAATGTTGGGAGCTTCTTTCTCGGGTTAAAAATCAACTCTAGAGGTTTATGGCTCGAATTTAATAACAATTTCCTAGCATATAAAAACTGAGATCTGTCTCTCGCTTAAACAATGGTCCAAACCACTTTTTCGAATAATTTAATTCTGTTGTTGTCAAGCTTGTTAAATGGTACATTATTTGACTTTTTGCTATAAAATTGCTGACCAGTTTCCTCACTCACATCAATAGTTAACGTACTCTTTTTTAGAACCAAAAGAATTTTACAATGAAATTTTCTGCTAGTATGTTTTTTTTTAATCTTTGCCTTTGAGTCGATTTGAACTGATTATTATTTTCGCACTCCAGAAAATGGATCTATGAAGTCGCTGTATTTTGGCAAGTATTTATCATAAAAATTAGTCAGTCAGTCAAGTGCCATACATGATACACGCTTGGGCGATCATGTCTCTTTCGAAACATGACTGACTGGGCAGAAAATTATCCCTTAGTAGATTGACATTTCTCTCTGCGGTAGACAGCTAAGGTTACAGAACTCAATCTGTCCTGTTATTTTTTACTTTTTTTAAAAATCATTTCACCCCAAGCAAGGCATTTCACTGCCACTATTGCGCAGGGGGTTACATAGGGGAACGTGATGAGAAAGAGTGGTTAGATATAGGAAATGTCAGAAGGAGGGTGATAGACGGGTAAGGATACCGAGGATGAGGGTTGGGTAGATAGGAAGAGTGTTTGAGAGAATGGATGCGATGTTAGTGTGTTAGGAGGTGTCTATTGACCTTACATTTAAACTCCTGGAGATTGTAGCTGTCAGGGTAGTAAGTGTATAGAAGGGAAGTGCGAGAAAAGAAGCTGTTAGAGTAGAAATTGCGGTTACATCTTATCTGTTTCACTGCAAATAGGTGGGATCTATTTGCTAATTTAGTATCTCGTGCAAATTCATACCTAGGGGGCCGTGAAAGTATTTATAGTAGAGGCACAGGGAAGCCACGTCACGCCAGTGAGAGAGTGACTGTAGCCGGTCTGCCAAGTCGGTATCGATCACATTACAGATTCGCCGTTGTATTTTGTCAAGAATCCAGAGGATTTAACCCATAATTGGAAAAAAGAAAAGGAATAATATCTATCACAAGGGTGTTTGCGTGTAAGTTGAATGCAAGGAATTCGAACGCGGCTCGCTGATTTCTCGTTCCGAGCCGATATCCACCGCACCACAAAGCACACCCCGAAAAATTAAAAATTAAAAATAAAAATTAATCAAATAAAAATTAATCAAATAATAAATTAACCAATCCTAAAAAGGATTCTAATTCTTTTTTTATTAAAAGTTATAAATTCTTTATCTTCTATGTGCTGTGTTTCTTCACGACGAAGGCAGGCATGGCCTTCCACATCTTCCTAACCCTAGTGACTTTCTCGTTACTCGACTCCACCATTCACTTACTTAACCCTATCAGTATAACCCGTATATAAGAGATACCCGGATATAAGCTACATGTTCTCTTGTCCCAAATTAGAGCTTCTGGTAATGAATATAAAATAGACCAAACCCGGATATAAGAGAATTTTATCAGGTCCGACAACTCTCTTATACAGTATAACCCGGATATGAGAAACTCTTATATAACCCGGATATAAGACAGATTTTATCTGATCCCGATTTAGAGTCTTGGTTAATATATCTAAAATAAACCAAATCCTGAGATATGAGAAAATATGGATATAAGAGAACTTTTATCCGGTCCCGAGAAATCTCTTATATCAGGGTTACACTGTATCAGAGTTACACTGTATATTACGCGTTGCTTTCCCCTGTCTCTCTATCCCTCTATCTAAACTGTGAGTATCAAATTCTCTAAGGCCTCCTTCTTCATTACATGTCCCAGAAACTTCAGTTTTTTTCTGATGTTAAGTATTAGTATCCTTTTCGTTTTCATCCTGTCCAAAACCACATCGTTGCTCACATGCTCAGTCTATGGTATCTTCATCATCTTTTTGTAGAAACAGATTTCGGTTGATTAAAGTCTCCCCTCCATCTTTGAGGTGATTGTCCAGCATACAAAAGAACAGACATAGCAATCCATTACTCTATTCTTTATTTCTAGCGAAATTTGGCTGTCCCTCAAAACTTTAGTCAACTTCTGGAATTCATTCGTGGCCATGCCAGTTCACCTTCGAATTCAGTGTCGCACATTCCGTTCTCAGTAAGATAACTTCCCAGGTATTTAACTTTTTATACCTGCTTAATTTTACGGCGGATCTGAAAGAGACTACCACCACCTTTAAATTTGTCGGTTTTCATATTTTTTTATTACTTTTTTCAGTGCAGTTTAACGATTACACCATGAACTTTCCGACTGACAAAGAATTTGGAAAATTTTTAATATTTAAACAATGTTAGCGGGGGCCTCAGTTTTTCATACAGCATTATAGTAAATCGATCCTCCATTTTGGAACCACTCGCCGGTACGACATTACCATGACCTGTAAATTTCTCGATTATCAATTTTTTAAAAACTCTTTTTCAGTGCAATCTTATCGATTAAACACTAAACTTTCGAGTGACCAAAAAAAATTGTAAAATTTTCAACATCTAAACAATTTTGGGTGGTGGGGGCTAAGTTTTTCATACAACCTTATAGTAAATCGATCCTGTGCAATTAACTTCTTTGCTTGCGCATATTCAACAACTGAATCCTTTGTGAACATTTTGAATAAAGCCATTCTTAGAGTTTCTGAGAAAGAAGCCATCGTAAGAACTGAAGAAAACTTGAAAAAGACAAAAACAAGAGCAACAACTCATCCACAAAAAACAAAAAAAAAACAAAACAAAGCGACCCCAACGTGAGTGGTTCAAAAATGGAGGATCGATTTACTATAACGTTGTATGAGAAACTGCGCCTCACCTAAACTTGTTTAAATATTGAAATTTTTCCAATTTTTTTTTTTTGATAATCGGAAACTTTATATAATAATCTATAAAACTGCGCTGAAAAAAGTAAAAAAAAATAAATAAAATAAACACAACACATTTAAAGGTGGTGGTAGTATCCTTCAGGTCCGCAAATTGTACTATCCCCCGCCTGTAAATGGCATTTTAAGCTCTTCATTTTACTGATGACCATGCATTTAGTTTTCTTGTAGTGTATTTGTAGTCATTTCTTTCCGCTTTCTGCAGCTACCTTCTGTAGAAGGTCTTGTAGTTTTCTTTCTGGGTCTGCTATCATCACTGTATCGTCTGCGTATCTTATATTGTTCAGATTTTAGCCGCCAATTACGAATCCTGGCCAGATCTCTAGGGCTTTTGAAATTGTCTCGCTGTATAAGTCGATTAGATCTGATAAAAATACCTTTGACAGTTTTTTAGTAAAGTTTTGATCTGGTGCAATATAGTCTTTTGAAATTTGATACCCTACATATGATATTGTATCGCAACAAATTTCACATTTAGCTCTGTTTATTGTCAACTTGCATTTTTAACTTGTTTAACTCATGTTCGATTTTTGTCTTAATTCGTGTTTTGTGGTGGCACCAAAGCAAATATTATTTTGATAAATAATCATATTACTGATTTCATTTAACTTTTCCCAAATGGCAATTGTTTTTTTCATTGCAGAGGAATTACCATCCATCTTATGAAAATGTTTAATGTGGTATTTTTTTTAATCTATTATTAATGTGTTTAAATATAGGACGTTGTTAAATTACTTTTTGCAAAACATTATATGCCCCATGATTTGTGGATAGCTGATTCGATATTGGGAATAGGAAAAGAATTTATGATTTACGCCTATTTAAAATCACCAAATATACATAAATCTCCGTCAACGTTTTTGCAAAAGTATAAGGGGAAAGACTACTAAATATAGAAGCTGAATAGGTAATTTACAAGAGTCGAAATAAGTGGGGGAACAATTTACTTTGAATTGTTTACTTACTTTATACCCTTTTAACACACGCGTCTTTACTTTTTGTGCTTTTAGACTACTGATTAATTTAAACTAATTCATCTTTACAAAATCTATACCTAATTGATATCTTTAAATTCCACTTCTTCTTCTTCTTCTTCTTCTTCTTCTTCTTCTTCTTCTTCTTCTTCTTCTTCTATGTGCCCTGTCCCTTCAGGACGAAGGCGATCATGGTTCTCCACGTCTCCCTATCCCTTGTGGCTCTTAGTATGTTTGTTCCTGTTACTCATGGCAACACCTGTTTCGTAACCCACCTGACCAGGCCCTGCAAATATGTTATCCTCTGCCTTCCTCTGTCTCTCTTTCCTTCTATCTGGTCAGTCAGTATCAGGTCCTCCAAGCTCTCCTTCCTTGTTGCGTGTCCCAGGAACTTCAGTTGTCTCTTCCTGATGCTCAGTATCAATTTCCTTTTTGTTGCCATTCTTTCCAACACCTCATCGTTGCTTGCATTCTCAGTTCACGATATCCGCAGCATCCTTCTGTAGAACCATATTTCCGCTGCTTCCAGTTTTGTCCTCATTTTCGATGATATTGTCCGTATTGAAGAACTGACATCACATAGCAATCCAGCACTCTTTTCTTTGTTTCTAGTGAAATTTTCTTGTGTGTTAGTACTTTACTCAGCTTCTGGAACGCGTCCTTTGCCATGCCAATTCGCCTTCGGATCTCGGTGTCGCACTTTTCATCTACTGTTAGAACACTTCCAAAGTGTGTAGGGCAGCGTTTTTGCTGTTTCCGGAAGAAACTGTTTTGTATGGGGCAGGGTTCTTAACCCTGCGTTCAACCCTTAAACCTAGAGGAAGGTGATTTTCTAAGCGTAGCTTAGACGTGACACACGGCCGAAAATAGCGGGTACCCAGTGAGGATCGAACTCACTACTCAGTCATAATTATTCGAGAAGAGCTTGTTAACCATTACACCACGCCGAGGTGCCCTCCACTACTGTAATGTGAATAAAATCCAAACGGTCGCAAGTTAAAAAAAGTTAAATTAAAGTATCCCATTTCCATAAATGGGCCTTAATTTCAGATGATCTTTTATTCATTTCGATCTACCATTTTGTTCCAAGAAATTTATTATGATCTGAGTGACTTCACTCCAGTATCTTTTACACTGAAAGTGACACTATTTAAGTTTTTTTTTTCAATAGAATTATTTGATTTAAGTATTTTTATAAAAAAAGAAATCTTCAATACTCTCGTTTTCCGCTTTTTTCTATAGAGTCTATTTTCGTTTGAACTTTGCTTATAGATTTAAAATTATTTTTTCTTTTGTCAATTTCATGCTCATAGTTGCTGTATTTGTATTTCTTACGTTTTCCTTTTTATACTATACGTTTCAACGTTGTTCTCAGTAGAATGATATATTTTTAATCAATTTCATCTGTTACATAACTTCTACACAGGCAGTTAGAAACAGATTATTCAAATATCTTCTATTTCTGAAATTTATCAAGTGTAATAAATTCATCCTCATTAGTAAATTTGTTTTTTTATCATTTCACCCCGAGCAAGACGGAAACGCCACTGATGTGCAGGGGGCTACATAAATGTAAAAAGTTTAATTAGAAAAGAGTGAGGAGTACAAACTAGTTAGAAAGGAGCAACAGAAAGCTGAGAAAGCAGGTGCGATGACAGATACATAGGTGGAGAAAAAGGGAAGGTTATACGGGGGTGGGAAGAGAGCTAGAGTCCAGTGGTTAGTAGATGAGTATTGACTTTGCATTTAAATTTCTGGAGGTTGTAGCCGTCAGGAAAGCAAGAATACGGGAGCGAGTTCCACAGGCGGGAAGTGTGAGAGAAGAAGCTGCAGGAGTAGAATTGTCGTCTGCATTTGGCTAACCTGACTGTGAATGGGTGGGACCCAGTTGCCAGTCTGGTTGCACGAGTAAACACCTGTTGAGGAGGCATCAGTGACTTAAGTTCGTCTGAGCAGAAGCCATAAAAGTATTTATAGAAGAAACAAAGGGAGGCCACATTTCGACGATGGGGAAGTGGCTGCAGTCAAGCCGTCAGATCAGTACCTATCACATTACAGACTCTCCTTTGGAGCCTTTCAAGAACACTGCGGAGAACGGCAGGAGCACCTGGCCATAAATGGCAGCAATACTCCATGCACGGACGTATGGTTGACTTGTCTTGAATTCCCAGTTTCTCAAGTTCGAAAAATATTTTAACTTCTCTTAATCTGTGAAGACATTGGATAATCTGTTTATCTTGTTTGTTTAATGGACATAAATTTGGTTCTTTCCCCGCGTTAAAAATTTCATTTTAGGTCGAAAACTTCTTTTTATCATGTCTGAGTAAATTCTCCGATGAGGTGTATGCCATAACCGAAAATTTTATTATAGCTTAAAAACCTGCCAATGTTAGAGAAAGGTGTGTTATTTAATTTTCTTTCCCTTTTTCCTTGCTGTCTTTCAATTTTTTTAGCCTTAGCCTGAGGTGCAAAACATCGGATCTAAGTCTCCACAAATTCCTATTTATTCCAGTTATCATATCGGTGACCACATATTTTTTTGTGTTTTGTTGATCGGTAATCAATGTTCGCTGACTCTCTCTCTCTCTCTCTCTCTCTCTCTCTTTATTATGAACTTCATTTCTGTTTTACTTCTTCGTCTTCTGCCCTGGTCTTTCAGGCCGTAGGCGATCATGGCTTTCTACGTCTCTCTATCCTTGGTAGCTCTTAGTACGTCTTCTCCTGTTACACCATGCAACCCTCGTTCAATCATCCACCAGATTAGTTCCTTCAAATATGTTATCCGCTGCTTTCTCTTGTCTCTTTTTCCCTCTATCTGTCCTGTTAGTATCAGGTTCTCCAAGCCCTCTTTTCTCATTGCATGTCCCAGGAACTTCAGCTGTCTCGTCTTGATGCTCAGTATTAATTTTATTTTTCGTTTCCGTCATTTCCAAAACCTCATCATTGCTCACATGCTCGATCCGTGATATTTGCAGCATCCTTCTGTAGAACCACATTTCAGTTCCTTCAAGTTTTTATGTGGAAATAGATCAAATTCTATTTCGAAATCCATTACACTTTTCCTCTTTTTTTATTCTCCCCTCTCTCTTTCTAACGCTTTTACACACACACACACACACACACACACACACACACACACACACACACACACACACACACACACACACACACAGAACTTTGTTTGATAAATTATTTTTTTCCTTTTGTTCGAACGTTGTGTCTTGTGTTGCAGTAAATATTGTTGGGGAACGATGATTCGGAGAGCCGAGTTCGAATTCTAGTTGAATTCCATGTGTACACTTGCGCACGATAACCCTCGAGAAAGGTAATAATCAGTCTCTTGGAGAGCCGAGTTCAAATTCCAGTTGAATTCCTTGTATTCATTTACTCACAATTACCCTTAAGAAAGGTATTAATCAGTCTCTTCCCTCCAGCTATGGGTAAAATAACAAAACAAATTGGGTTCTAGAGCTTTGGTTGCAACCACTCTAACGTAGAAAGTAATGGCAACCTACTATATATATAATATTCTACCCAGTTAGTCTTTCTCGAGACATGGTCGCCAAAAGTATTACACAAAACTGACTGACTGATTAAAAACCTAAACTTATTTATAAATGGAACATTGTGTGTGTGTGTGTGTCCGTTACCTATGGACTCCGAAACGGCTGAACCGATTTTCTTGAAAATTTACACAGTTGTACAATAAGCGTCTGCGAGTATTCTTTGCTAGGTTTTGTGTCGAGGTACCACCGATAAATATCGAAAATCGATAATCGAAAAAATCGGGTTATAGAAGGAGTAGTTCGATTTTAACCAAATTTGATACACTCATAGACAAAGACATAAGAAACGATATTCAGCAGTTTCAAGGTTGCAGTTCTTACAATAGTGAAGAAAATCGATAATATATATATATATATATATATATATATAAAAGGCAAGATGTTTGTGTGTGTGTCTGTTTATCTGCCTGTATGTCTGTATTTTTTCAGCCCTTTTATTTTAGTTTTTGCTTCAGGTTTTGCTCTATGTAGGTATAATTGTAGTTCTTAGTCTCAACCATGATACTATTAACTCAGAGGACGTATTTAGCCTTCAAAATTCAGTTTACGACGAAAAAAACTTATTTGATATTGATACCAGGAAATGAAAATTTGACTTACATCCATTCATTTTTCTTTCAATCTACAGTTTCCCTTTAACTGGAAAGAACTATTGCTCTTTAGTCTTTCGTGCCAACATCCAAAGAGTCTGAGCTCCAGGGCCATGGATTAGTTTTAAAGCTTCCGTTACACCCGAGAAACGCCGGGCTATACTGCTAGTCAAATATAAAACTTCTCTCTGTTCTTTTTATATTTTTTTTCATCCTTCTGTTTCATATTTTTAAAAAAAATTTCCTTCTTTTTTTCCTATTTCTCATCTATTTTAGTCTTTAATTTTTTTTTTCAGGTAAATATTTTATTTGTCCCTCTTTTTGGGCCTGTTTCCTCTTGCGCCTTTATTCTTTTTTGCTCTTTCCATTTTTTTAAAAGTCTTCTCCTTCATAAAATTGCTCTTACTGTTACAATAGTAAGCATATTGACCTATGCTTAAATTACCTTTCAGCGTTTTTTTCAGTTTTCGCTCAAATGTCTCAATTTTCTTGTCCATTTCCGTTCGTTTATTGTAATATTTATGTTTTTGCCTCTTCCTTTCTGTTTCTTTTTTTTTCTTGCAATTTCGACAAACTTTCTTCTTTTCAGGATCTTTTTTCATTAACTGTTTTTGTTAATTCTTCTCGTTTTTTTTTTTACTTTACCTTTATTTTTTTTCACCACCTCTCGATCTTTTTTCTTCTATCGTGTCTGCGACCAAAGAACTCTGGTGCCAAAAGGTCTAAGTATTAATAAAAAAAAAAAAGAAAACTTTTTCGGAAGCCGTCGCGGCAAAGAAACACAATTTTACATCGTGACAAGCAAATTGCAAAAATTATCTTGTTCGTGATATCAGATGCATAGAAAAAGCAAATATATTAGCTTTGTACTACTTCAGGCAAAAGAGCAGAAAATATAGGTCATATATACACACACACACACACATATATATATATATATATATATATATATATATATATATATATATATATAACAGGAACGTGCACTTCTTTATCGATGTCCTAATGCTTGGTATCAATCTCTTGGGTAAAAATCAGTTAGGTTGGGACGTAGAATCTGATTTAAAGCCTCGAAATAGTGTTTGTTAACTTTGCAGGTGGTTAAAAGTCGATATGAATATTGTTATTCTCTTTTGTATTATATAAAACTCAGTGTTTGTGCGTGTTCTCTCCCTGTTGTGTCGTCGAGGTGAATAGTACACAAAAGAAAAGAATGAGTGCCTAATATATTTATTTAGCACAGTATCCGCTGCTAACGGATCTATACAAAAAACACAGAACAATAAGTTACAAACAATTAACAAGACAACACATACGAGCAAAAGAGAGGAGGATCTAAATGGTGAATAACCAACAAAGTAAATCAGCCCGACTATTAATTTGCTTGTCGCGAAAGACGAACCTATATATACATACCCGTAGACTCTTTCAGGCTACTCCGTCGGTTAGAGTGCTGATGAGCTGCCAGCTACTCTACAACACTCCCATCAAAATTGAAGAATTTCAGAGCCGTGTTCAAATTACGGTCGACGTTGTTACATTCACCCGTAAATACCCTTGGGAGAGTATAGAGCCATTGCTATGGATCCATTACTTATCTTCTCATCATGAGAGAATAACAAGACAGATCGGGTCATATAGCCTTGGTTGTCAACTAATCTACTAGTACAACAACTCTGAATTCAAAAACTTTGACTATGGTTTAAATAGCCTTACTAATACGATTGAACAAGCGTGCTGAGCAGGGTTACTTGTCTGAAAACATGCTCAATATGTAAGGGGTTCCTCCACTGGTGCATCAATCAGATTATTTTCTGTTACAAATGTTGATTTTGTTTCAATGTCATATTTCTAATCGTCTGTAGTAAATTTTACCAGGTCTTTTAATTTTCTTCGTTTGATTTACTTTGACGCCTCTGATTCGTATTTCTCATTTTGATTTATCTATTTTGCTAATAACTTTTCATTTTTCTGTCTTTCAATTGAAAATCGTCTTTTTTTCTCGTTCGCCTATGCTTTTGCATCTATATCGTTACAGCGGTAACTAATTTCTATATCCTCCCTCAGGAATGAACAGTTTAGCTGTTTCTAAAAATGTCTTTCTATCCGCAATCATCATGCATTGTCTTATATTATTAAGGTTATGGAAACCAATAAAAAATGCTGGTAGGATTTATAGTTCTCTTAGTGTTGTCTCCCTGTATAAGTGAAATAGATTCGTTGTGTATACCCTTCTTTGCATATTATATAATACTATTTACTCTGTATTCAAACAATTTCCACTCATTAGTTCTTTCGTAAAACACTGAGACTCGAAGGCGAACTGGCATGGCGAAGGACGCGTTCCAGAAGTTAAGTAAAGTATTAAGAGACAGGAAAATTTAACCAAATTCAAAGAAGAGAATACTAGATTGCTAGGAAAAAGCGACAGAGGAAAGCAGCGGATCACATATTTGAAGGACTTGATCAGGTGGATGAAGGAACGAGGGTTACATGGTGCAACAGGAGAAAGTGTGCTCAGAGCCACCAGGAACAGGGAGACGTAGAAGGCCATGATTACTTCTTCTTCTTTTATGCGCCATGTCCTTTCAGGATGTAGGTGATCATGACTTTCCACATCTCCCTGTCCCTGTTGCACCATGTAACCTTCGTTCCGACATCCACCTGATCAAGTCCTTCAAATATGTTATCCGCTGTCTTCCTATGTCTCTTTTTCCTTCTGTCTGGTCTGTTATTAACAGGTTCTCGAAGCCCTCCTTCCTCATTGTATGCCTCAAGAATTTTAGTTGTCTCTTCCTCATACTCAGTATTAATTTCTTTTTCGTCTGTATTCTTTCAAAAGCCTCGTCATTGCTCACATGCTCGGTGCATGATATCCGCAGTATCTTTCTGTAGAACCACATTTCAGCTGCTTCAAGTTTTTTCTTCATCTTCAAAGATATTGTCCAACATTCACTGGCATATTGAAGAACCGAAATCACATAGCAATCCAGTAATCTCCTCTTTGTTTCAAGTGAAATTGTCCTGTTTTTTCATAATTTACTTAACCATTGCTAAGTCCTGAAAAAACAAGGCACATAGAAGAAGACCTTCCGTTTCATTGTAGTATTTATTTCAAATACATAAAGTTTTCTTAGCAGTTAAGGTAGATATTGTTGTCGTAACTTTAAAATTAATTTTTGTTGTTTCTGTCTGTTCTTTTTAAGTAATTTGTTTTTCTGGTTGATTCTTTTATAGTTAAACTAGCAGTATAGTTCGGGGTTGCTCGGGTGTAATGAAAGCTTTAAAACTAATCCATGGTCCTGCAGCTCAGACTGTTTGGACGTTGGCACGAAAGACTAAAAAGCAAAGGTTGTTTTCAGTTAAAGTAAAACTGTAGACTGAAAGAAAAATGAATGGATGTAAATCAAATTTTCATTTACTGGTATCGATATCAAATAAGTTTTTTCGTTGTAAACTGAATTTTGAAGGCTAAATAAGTTCTCTGAATAAATGGTATCATGGCTGAGACTAAGAACTACAATTATACCTACTTAGAGCCAAACCCGAAGCAGATACAGGCAGATAAACAGTCACACACACAAACATCTTGCCTTTTATATATATATATATATATATATATATATATATATTATCGATTTTCTGCACTATTGTAAGAACTGCAGCCTTGAAACTTCTGAATATCGTTTCTTATATCTTTGTCTATGAGTGTATCAAATTTGATTAAAATCGGACCATCCTTCTATAACCCGATTTTTTCGATTATCGATTTTCGATATTTATCGGTGGTACCTCGACAAAAACCTAGCTAAGAACACTCGCAGACGCTTATAGTACAACTGTGTAAATTTTCAAGAAAATAGGTGCAGCTGTTTCGGAGTCTATAGTTAACGGACACACACAGAGACAAAGTTCCATTTATAAATAAGTTTAGATTACTTAGATATTTATTGAAATCACTTTCTATTTTTGAATTGGTAACAAACTTATCATAGAAATTGCAGAAAAGCTAAAAATGCCAGTTAATAAAGAGGAATAAAACATATTGACCTTTTAATAAAAATAACTTGCTTTTCATTTTTAACATAAGCCTTTATCAATACTTGCAGTAAAAGAAACATTAATTTTTATGCTTTTATTTCAGACTACTTAATATTAAACTGAGTAATTTCTTTAATTTTACCTTTTAAAATGAGTTCAGATCAGAACCATATAAGACAGTGTGCAATGTCATGTTCACGTGCCCCGCAGGCCATAAGAGTTGTAGGTCCTCTCCACATGTTGCATCATACTGTTGTATTTTCAGCAAGATACTGTCATGGATCACAACCCTCTCCGATTGAAATCTGTTTTCTCTTTCGTAGGCTGATTTGCAAATAAGGCTATAGACCTCAGTTTGCCCTGCTACCTAACTTTGCCAATTATTTAAAGTACTAACGAGAATGTAATGAACGCGGCTCTCAATTTCCTCAGTCCTTGTCGTTATTCATTCTACCAAACGCGTTAAACACACTACAATTTATGGAGCGAAAAAAGCCTCTTCAACAAAGCAAGTGACAAGATATATTTGTTCTCTCAATAGAAATAAAACGTTAAGCAACCTGATTTATCAATGATTGATCATTTTCGATTGCGATATTTTTTTCTCTGAAAGATTTTCTTCGATCCACAGACTCAGATTCTGTCAATACTGAGAGTTTTGAAACCATATAAAAAAATCCATATAAGATCTATAGAAGAGTTAGAAAAATAATTCTAGTCACGATTCATGGATTCTGAAAAGTTTGTAAACTTGTCAAATGGATCCCACGTCCTCTAACGTTTTCGTATTTTAAAAAAGTAAACTAGCTACCTAAACCTTTCTGAGTAGAATCATCAACAGTAATGAAAAAAGTTTGCTCTTTACAATCCAATTTAATGAAAGCGTCTATGGTTATCAGATTCCAAAGAAGAAACTCCATCACCAAACTAGGACTAAATTTATACTCTGCGTTTGGTTGGATCAATAAAGGCTAACAAAGTGGAATTGAAAGAATTTTTGTCGTCAACTGGAGGCATTTTCACAAAAGAGGGTCTTGATTGGTTAATCGTAAAGGCGTGTTGCTCTTACATGATAATATCAAAGGCCATGGTACAGGAGTCCTTCAGCAAAAATGGTTTTTTCGATTGATTTACTTTGACGCCTCTGGTTCGTATTTCTCATTTTGATTTATCTATTTTGCTAACAACTTTTCATTTTTCTGTCTTTCAATTGAAAATTAGTCTTTTTCTCGTTCTCCTATTCTTTTGCTTCTATATCGTTACAGCGGTAACTAATTTTTATATCCTCCTTCAAGAACGAACTGTTTAGGTGTTTCTAAAATTTTACTTTTTATATCTGCAATCATCATGCTTTGTCTTATATTATTAAGGTTATGGAAACCAATAAAAAATGCTGGTAGGATTGATAGTTCTCTTAGAGTTGTCTCCCTGTATAAGTCAAATAAATTCGTTGTGTATACCCTTCTTTGCATATTTTGTACTTATTCAATACTATTTACTCTGCATGCAAATAATTTCCATCACCAAATAGAAAAGTTGTATCTAAAATTCTTTACTCACCTAACCTTTCTATATTTGAATATAACGTTTTCAAATCATTACAGCATTTTTAAAAGAGAAATTACTTTATTAACTATGAAGAGCTTAACTGATATCGGTGCTTTTTTATCGAAGTCTCGAATAATATTTTGTCCAAGGTATGAGATAGGGAACCAAGAGGTGAGATTACATTATCAATAATGCAGAAAAGTAATATCATGATTAATGTACTGAGTGTATAAGCATACGTATAAGCTCTTTTACACTTTTTGTTTTCAAGACATTTAATCTCTAAAAGATTATCTGATATTTTAGTCGAATCAGTCTGTAGTTGACTTGACATTAATGCATTTAAGAATGATTTAAATCAATCTCGCCTGTAAGTAAATTAGTGTGTTGCCGATGTAACATCCTAGAAGTTTACTAATATCTAAGAGTGTGTCTATGGTTATACCAGGCTAGACTCTATTATACCCATATAAGTTAAATTAGACTATTTTATACCATTATTTCATAGCCTTGGTTGGCAACCAGTCTAGTGGAAAAATGACAATCTACTAGTCTTAATTACTGGCTGATTAGAGTCAATATGTTTGAAGAGTGCGATTTACTACACTTGATGTTTTGCTACTGCAGTCTTCAAGACACACGAGTGAAAAGTCAGAAAATATAAACTGTTATTATAAATTAGTTTGTAACTATCGTTTACATTGACGCAGCTGCTACATTAATTAGACAATATTAATTCTTTTGTAGAAATGAATATTTTTACTAGTAAAATGCTTCATATCAGCCATTATATTATTGGCCAAAGAGAACATAAACTGACCTAGAGGGGCTATATTTTAAATGATAATGTTTTATAGCCCCAATCATAGCCTGGGTCTTATTGTGAATTAAGGTAAACTAAGGTAGCTGAAGAAAGCGGAATGAAAGGACAACAAATGAACTACAAGAAAACTGAATACGTCGTCATCATTAAAAAGACCAGCCTAAAATTCCAACTACAGGCCGAAAATACTAAAATCAACCAGGTACAGAAATTTAAATACCTGGGAAGGGTTTTAACAGAGGACAGAAAGTTCGACACTGAGATCTGAAGGCGAACTGGCATGGAAAAGGATTCATTCCAGGAGCTGGGTAGAGTATTAAAAACCAGAAACATTTCGCCAAAAACAAAGAAGAGAGTACTGGATTGCTATGTGATGTCTGTTCTTCAATATGGCAGCGAATGCTTGACAATCTCATCAAAGATTAAGGAGAGACATGAAGCAACCGAAATCTGATTCTACAGAAGGAGACCGCGGATACTATGGACCGAGCATGGCTGTAATGAATAGGTTTTGCAGAGGATGGAAACGAAAAGAAAATTGATATTAACATCAAGAAAAAACAGCTGATGTTCCTAGGACATGTAATGAGGAAGGAGGGTTTGGAGAATCTAATACTCATAGGTTAGATAAAGGAAAAAGAGACGGAGAAAGCAGCTCGTAGTAAATTTGAAGGCCTTCAGCAAGTAGATAACAGATTAGGGTTTCGGGGGTAACAGAAGAAAGCGTACATAAAGCCACTAGTGATAGGAAATTGTTGGAGGCCATGATTGCCTATGTCCAGAAGAGACACAGCATAAAGAAGAAGAAGAAGAAGAAGAAGAAGAAGAAGAAGAAGAAGAAGAAGAAGAAGAAGATATCCAGGTGCGTTGTGGTGTGACATGACGGCGTAGAATGAAAACATCGGTGAGCCGAGTTCGAATTTCGGTCAGTTTTGTTATATTTCCTATGCCAGGGAATAAATAGCAGAACAACTTGCGTATTATAACCTTGTTTATTAACCAGGCTACCGCAGAAAGAAACGGCAACATATTTCCGAAAATAGTCTACCTAATCATTCACGAATGGAAAGAGACATAATAGCCTATGTGTGTATCTGAGACGTGAGTAATATTCGATGCTACATCGGCAAAGAGCCCAATTCAGGTCATATATTCTATACAACAAACAGCAAGAGAGGAGATAGTTATGTTCATAAATAACCTCGTCAAATCTAGACTTTTCTAACTAATAAACCAAATATCTTAACTCGCTGTTGTTAACAGTTGCTTTCTAACATCAACGATTAAAATGAAATCTGTGTCTTGGATTATACTACAATTCTTAAAATCCCGTGAACTGATGTTACAGAATAGCAAAAAAAGGAGTTCTTTAAATTATATCCCATTCGCTAATAACTATTTTACACATTTATAAGTTTCCTATTAGCTTTTCTTGTCACGTCTGGTCCGGTCATTCTGTTATACATTTAGAGGTCTAAACGCATTTACAAATGGAACTTTGTCTCTGTGTGTGTGTGCATGTGTGTGTGTGTATGTGTGTGTGGGTGTACCTTACCTATAGACTCCGAAACGGCTAAACCAATCTTCTTGAACATTTATACAGTTGTACTATAAGCGTCTGCAAGTGTTCTTAGTTAGGTTTTGTGTCGAGGTACCACCGATAAATATCGAAAATCAATAATTGAAAATATCGGGTTATAGAAGGAGTGGTCCGATTTTAATCATATTTGATACACTCATAGACAAAACACATAAGAGACGATATTCAAAAGTTTCAAGGTTGTAGTTCTTACAATAATACAGAAAATCGATAATATATATATAAAAGGCAAGATGTTTGTGTGTGTGTCTGTTTATCTACCTGTATGTCTATTTTTTCAGCCCTTTTATTTTAGTTTTTGCTTCGGATTTGGGTCTAAGTAGGTATAATTGTAGTTCTTAGTCTCAGCCATGGTACCATTTACTCAGAGAACTTATTTAGCCTTCAAAATTCAGTTTACGATGAGAAAAACTTATTTCATATCGATACCAGGAAATCAAAATTTGACTTACATCCATTTATTTTCCTTTCAGTCTACGGTCACTTTAACTGGAAACAACTATTGCTTTTTAGTCTTTCGTGCCAACGTCCAAAGAGTCTGAGCTGCAGGAGCATGGATTAGTTTTAAAGCTTTCATTACACCCGAGCAAGGCCGGGCTATACTGCTAGTTCAAAATAAATACAAGAAAAAATCTGCAGTGTTATTCATCGTGATGTGGGATTTCAGCTTCATTAACTTTGCCATGGCCGTAAGTAAGCTTTGCTATTGCCTTTCTATAAATATTATCATGGTTCTTGCACTGATAAACCTTTTCTCATTGGTAGAAAGACTATGGGAATTTAAGCACTGTACTCGATTGTGGTGCAATTTATATCAGCTCGGAATAAAAATCGGAGAACCGTGTTCAAAATTCAGTTGAATTCCTTGCATTTACTTACGCGCAAATACCATTGAGAAAGGTATTAATCAGTCTTTTCCCCCCAGTGATGGGTTAAATAACAGGACAAATTGGGTTCTATAGCTTTGGCTGGCAACCAGTCTACAACAGAATGTAATGACAACCTACTACGGGATAAACTTCTGCCCAGTCAGTCATTTATCGAAAGAGACATGATTGCCAAGCGTTTATCACATATAGCACTTAAATAACTAACTGACTGTCTGACTAGATTGGGGGCAAGCCATTATAGCTTTACAGTTGAAATGGCTAAATATAACTCTAAGTTTTATGCTAACATATTTTTTCTCACCCTTTTTTGTTTGTTGAATCTTTTTCGGCACCTTACTTTCCTGCCAAATTTGATATTAAAAATGTAAATGAAACAGCAAGCGTTATCTTCTGTCTTATTAATTCCCGTTCTTTTTTTGCTCTCTAATCTTTCGTAATTTTGTCTTTGATGCGCACAGAGACACCTGTTGCTCATGTCGCTCTTTCCCGGTCAGGACACTCAACTGTGGACAACTAGAGAATGTCAAGCAGGAGATGAACAGACTGAAGATAACCGTAAATTCTACTCCAACAGCTTCTTTTCTCGCGCTTCCCGCCTGTGGAACTCCCTTCCACAAGTCTGCTTTCCCGACAGTTACAATCTCCAGGTGTTTAAATGTAGGGTCAATAGACACCTCCTATCACACTAACTCCCAACTATTCTCACAACACTCTCATCTACCCAACCCTCATTCTCGGTATCCTCATCCGCCTATCACCCACCCTCTGTTATTTCCTATATTTAATCAGCCTTTCTCCACTCTACGTAGCCCCCTGCACAGTAGTGGCAGTGACATGCCTTGCTCGGGGTGAAACGCTTATAAAAAAAAATAAAAAATAAAAAAAAATATAAATTTCAATCGACAGCATACTAGTTGCTTTGTCAATAAACGCCGAATGTTTCCTATTAAGGAAACATTTAATATTTACTATTATTAATAAAGATAACAAAAAATTTACTCTTTGTCGGTGTATTGCATACTGTTGACATATCTAGTTTCTGCTGCTCTTCATCTAGGTATGCTCGACAAATTTCAGAAGAGGATCCTGATTTAGCAGGTTGATTTCAGCCACTTTCCCAACGGCGGGATGTGACTTCACTCTGACTTTTCTACAAGAATTTTCACGGCTTCTGCTCTGAGGAGCTATCTCCCTGGTGCCCCCCTAGACTGGCAACTAAGTCCCAGTCTTTTACAATGAAAACAATTAATTGTAACCGCATCTTTTACTCTAACAGCTTCTTTTATTGCACTCACTCGCATCTCCCGCTTGTGAAATTCCCTTCCGTTTACTTGCTTACCCGATAGGTACAATCTTCAAGAATTCAAATGTAAAGTCAATAGTCATCTCCTATCTCACTAACTTGTATTTTCTCTCTCTCTCGTTCTTCTTTCTTCGTCTACTCCACTCTCAGCAGTATTTTCATCGTTCTCCTACACTTTTCCTGACACATACTGTAATCTGTCACTTTTTCTCATATCTTACCTCGTACATAACCCTCTGCTCAATAGTGGCAGGAAAATGCCTTGCTTGAGGCGAAATGATTATGAAAAAAAGAAAAGAAAAAGAATTCCTGCCTTTGGAACTCCCTTCCTTTGGAACTCCCTACATTTTCCAAATGATTAAGTGCGATATCAATTGCCATATTTTATCTCTTTGATTTCCATTTTTCTCTATATTTTCTTCGTCATTTCTGTATCTTGTTCTTTCTTTTTTTCTCTCTCTCTTCTCCCATGTAGCCAACTGCGCACCTGTGGCATTTCTGCCTTGCTTGGGGTGAATCGAATAAAAATAATATTCTACACTTTGACCCCAGCACAACGACCAGGGAAGAAAGAAAAGCGTTATTCGATAAACGCTGGCTGCCTATTCAGTAAATGCCGACTATTTCACTAGAAAGACACGTCTAATTGTCACTAGAGATATACAGTGTCGATCTGGAAATACGATAATATTTCCGACATTTACATAACAAGAGGAAGCAACGATCGTGATTATAAAGAAAATAGTTCAAAATGTTGCATTTTGTCTTGCTGGCATATTAATTGATTATTTATAAGTTGGATAGAACAAGACAGCATTTAGTTTAAATGCTTCCATTATGGAATTTTTAAGCCATTTTATCACCGTTGTGTTTTCCGAATGACAGATGATGCGTATGTAAAATGCTCGCTATGATTTCTACTTAAAAAAATAAACAAAAACAAGAGAAAATAACCTAACCTGAACATGTCGCTTGACAAAAGCTTTCAAATAAAACGTATCCCCCGGGAACATGCAGTGGATTTTAATCAGTTGTCAACATTATTCTCACAGGTGGGACCACGTGACAAGCCTCAAGGGAAATTTAACAAAATAAAAAAAACAAAAACGATCGTAGCTTATATGAATACAGAAAATTAATGGATAAAAACAAACAAAAATATATTTTGATTGACAATTACTAGAAGAATACTGTTTACTTAAAACTTCTTCCGATTTCGTGATGATTGGATGAGAAAAATTGATATATAGCAATCGCGTATCTATTATTAATTCATGGATAACGAGTGCGTGAATTCATGTTTTAAAAACGCAAAAAGGGTATTTGTGGAGCTAGAAAAAAACGATGTGATGCGTATTTCAAAGTTTTGTTAATCTTTGTTAAAGTGAAGCGGGGAAAACTTTCTGATGTATTGCGCTTTTCGAAAGTAATTGCAACGACAAAAATCATTTGAATAAAAAAAATATATTTTATTAATACGTGACATTCAGATCAAATATCCGGAAAGAATTACCAGCAAAACATACATAAATAATGCAATATCTATCTATCTATCTATCTATCTATCTATCTATCTATCTATCTATCTATCTATCTATCTATCTAGTCTGTCCTATCTATCTATCTATCTATCTATCTATCTATCTATCTATCTATCTATCTATTTATCTATCTATCTATCTATCTATCTATCTCAGTCTGTTCCTATCTATCTATCTATCTATCTATCTATCTATCTATCTGTCTAGTCTCGTCTATCTATCTATCTATCTATCTATCTATCTATCTATCTATCTATCTATCTATCTCAGTCTGTTGCTATCTATCTATCTATCTATCTATCTATCTATCTATCTATCTATCTATCTCAGTCTGTTTCAATCTATCTATCTATCTATCTATCTATCTATCTATCTATCTATCTATCTATCTATCTATCTCAGTCTGTTCCTATCTATCTATCTATCTATCTATCTATCTATCTATCTATCTCAGTCTGTTCCTATCTATCTATCTATCTATCTATCTATCTATCTATCTAGTCTGTTTCAATCTATCTATCTATCTATCTATCTATCTATCTATCTATCTATCTATCTATCTATCTATCTCAGTCTATTCCTATCTATCTATCTATCTATGTATCTATCTATCTATCTATCTATCTATTCAAATCTGTTTATCTTTCACTCTACCACTTCCCTCTCTCTATCTATCTATCTATCTATCTATCTATTTCATTTAGTTCGTATATATCTATCTATCAATATATCTACGGACAGCATATGTAACATGGAGAGAAATTAATATCATGGTCAAGATGTTATCATTCCACTGCATTTCAAATAGAAGATTCAGAAGGAAACCCCTATCAATAATGGAAAATTCTATAAAAGATACTGAATTTCAGAAATCAATTTTCTTAAAACATTGTTGCAAGATAAAGATTTTATAAATTTCAACCCAAAACAGGACTTATTGCCTGGCACTATGTTTCTTTCTATGGAAACCGGTGAATGCTTTGCTCAGAAATTCTCTTTGAACTCAACAATTGACTCGTTTGGAAGAACCACACCGAATTTCTTACCTAAAAAACGGGGCTTTAAGGAGAAATATATTCATAACTCAGTATCTTGTCACGGACATCATTTCTAAAGTAGAATCGCATAAACAAGTAGAAGTAATGATATCCTAGCCGTCGTCCGAAAGAAATGTGACCCCGAGCAGGCTCCAGTCATTTCCAAACTCTACAACTATTGCCTCTGCTTTAGGCTTACCCACCTTTTGGATGTCTACTCTAGTTCTAGGGATGTGCGTTGTGGTGCAGGGATGTGCGTTGTGGTGCATTGGATATCGGCTCGGAACGAGAAATCGGAGAGTCGAGTTCGAATTCCAACTGAATTCATTGCATTCACTTACGCGCAAATACCCTTGGGAAAGGTATTAATCCGTCTCATCCCTCTAGTTATGGGTTAAATAACAGGACAGATTGGGTTCTATAGCCTTGGTCGGCAACCAGTCTACCGCAGAAAGCAATGGCAACCTACTGCGGGATAATATTCTGCCCAATCAGTCATGTCTCTTTCGAGACATGATCGCCCAATCGTGTATCACGTATGGCACTTAACTGACTGACTCTAGTTCCTGTTTTTAATAACCGTTGATGACCTCCTGGCCCCTCTTTCTTTTACCATTTTTTGGCAAAGTATTCCAGGGTATATTCAACGCTGAAGTGTTTAAACATCTAATCTCACACGACCTACTCTCTGACAAACAATGGCTATCGCTTCGACGCATCTGCCGCAGATATGCTAGTGGCCTTCCCTGAATATGTGTACCAAACTCTTGATAATAACGGCGAATCTCTAACTGTGGCTATAAATATCTCGAAGGCATTTGACAGTGTTTGACATGCTGGTCTTTTACGTAAGCTTCAGGGTTACACTATTACAAGAAGATTGCTTGATTTAATACAAATGGTACCTTGCTTACGGCCATATCAGGTTGAATACACCGGTTCTCGTCCGATCACCGAAGTTAAGCAACATCGATCCTGGTTAGTACTTAGATGGGTGACCGCTTGGTAATACCAGGTGCTGTAAGCGTCTATTTTGTATGTGCCTTGTGGTGCATTGGATATCGGCTCGGAACGAGAAATGGCGAGCCGAGTTCGAATTCCAGCTGAATTCATTGCATTCACTTACGCGCAAATACCATTGAGAAAGGTATTAATCCGTCTATTCCTTCCAGGTATGGGTTAAATAACAGGACAAATTGGGTTCTATAGCCTTGATCGGCAACCAGTCTACCGCAGAAAGCAATGGCAACCTACTGCGGGATAATCTTCTGCCCAGTCAGTCATGTCTCTTTCGAGACATTATCGCCCAAGCGTGTATCACGTGTGGCACTTTACTGACTGAATGGTTCCTTAAAAATTGTGATAATAAGTTCGTTTTGAACGGTCACGCTTCCAAATGCTTTCACGAGAACGCGGGTGTCCGCCAAGGCTATATCATTAATAATCTTTATGTCACAAGTTGCTACTTTTCAGAATGCACTATCATTTACTCCTGTCTCAATAGGTAATTCAAAAAGCTGACAAAATTAACCTGGCTGCTGCTCTTGAAATTAACCTCCAATCTAGGGTTAACTGGTGCAGGAAATGGCTTATAAATTTTAATGCTTCCAGTATAAAACTGTTCCCATTTAACCAGCATGGATAATCTTTTATGTCCATCTTCAGCATGGCGGATGTTCTTCGCCTGGAGAGCAATACACTGTGCCTCCTTGGCCTTACTTTTTCAACCGATTTGAAGTGGAATGATTACATAAGATAGGTAGAATATATTTACTGAAAGAAAAATCATGTCACTATATCGTGCCAGAAATTTTTCTCGTCAAAAATGATCCTGCATATTTATAAATCCACCATTCGCAAACGAAATGAATACCGTTACCATATCTTGTCTGCTGTGCTATCTCGAAGTTCTTGACAAAATCCATAGAAAGATCTCCAATTTAATCAAACCTGACTTTGCATCATGACCTCAGTTACTCAGTAAGGCTTATCTCTGTCTTTTCTGCAAATATGTTCGTGGCAACTGCATTGACGTGCTTTTTTTTCCTGGTGTCTTGACCACATGAATTTAAGCTTGCTATTAGTTTGGAGTATAGGTTGCACTTTTTACCATTGAAGTAGTTAAATGTAGCCGCCCTTTTATTCTGTTATGATGACACGTATATGACACATGAACTCTTTCAAACTATATATATGCAGAAGTTTTGTTTTGTAGAGAGGAGAGGAAAGAGAGAGAGAGAGAGAGAGAGAGAGAGAGAGAGAGAGAGAGAGCTGAATTTATTGTAGCAGATAACTCTCACAGACGGACTAACATTCATGCTAATAATCTCTCATTGATATATGTTTGTACTACTGGCTTTGTTAAATATAATTGTTTATTCTGTTTATTTTTTGTTATATCTGGCCACAAAAGTGATTGTGAAAGAAACTAAAGTTTATTTTGCTATTGAAAGAAAAGAAACGTTTTTATCTGAATTTAATTTGAATCCGTGTAATCCTACGTTCCAACATGAACCACAAAACTAACCGGTGTTTAAATGGCAAGAGAATCGAAACCAACGGAAACTTAAAAGACAAGAAAAGCAACTTCAACAGAAGAGAGAATAGAGCGAATCCAGTTAGATATGCAAAAAGAACGACTTAAAATAAAAATGCGAACTGAGAAAGAACAGCTTGAAATGCTAAAGAAAACTGAGAAAGAACGGCTTGAATTTAAAAAACAAACTGAAGTCAGGCATCAGAAACTTGAAGAAATTGTACTTCAAACTCAACAAGAGCAAGGAAATTTGCTTAAACTGTCAAACTGGGGATAAATTAGTGAAAACAAAAATGCGTTTTCATAAAACACGATCTGGGGCGCAATAGACACTTTTATATATTCTCCGAACGAGGAAAAAACTTTCGCCTACTAATTTAGAAAATTCGAGGACTTGTATGCCACAGATTGCATAAATTGGTCTGACTCTAAGAAAGCTCGCCTTCTTCTTCAAAGCCTGGGCACTATGGACCACAAAGAATTTGTGAATTTCATTTTACCTCGTACTACAAGCGAATTGACATTCACTGAAGCAGGTAAACTCCTTACATAACGTTTTAGTCATAAAACTTTACTCTTTCATAAGTGATGGAAGTGTATGAATTTAACCAGAAAATATAGTGAAGATTTCACTACGTTTGCATTAGTCGTGAACAAGCACAGCGACGATTGTAAACTGTTAGATTTGAATGCAAATAATTTCAAGTGTTTGATAATTGTTCAGAGACTCCTATTACGCTAAAGTCACTGAAATTCTAAAAAATGATCCAAACTTTATTCTCCACCAAATAGCAGACTGTCAAGATTCGAAAAATATCGAGTAATCTGGTATAGATTACATAAGGAAAGTACGCAAAAAAACAAAAAACAAAAGAAAACTAAAACAATTTACTCCTTCCTCTAAATCAAACCAATCAAAAAGAAACAAGACAACTTCTTTACCCCTGTTTCGGTTGTGGATTATTACATTGTTATAAAGACTACACTTACCGAAATAAAAAGTCTGAATTGTAGCCGTATCGGGCGCAAGAGCCCACATTTTCCAGCGTGAAAAATGTTAACAGCTACTTAAAAAACATAAAAGCAGATGAACAAGGAGGGTTAATCTTTAAGAAGGACGTGCAAGTACAAATCCTAAATAAAACTATTAAACTACAGTTGGATTCTGATTCAGATTCAAGAATCATGAATCATAACTTGGGAAAACTAGTCTTGCTAAGAACTAATAAAATGGTCAAGTCCGTGATAGGGGAGAAAATCCTGTTTACGAGAGAATTTATCAAGAGTGTAACATCTCAAGGAAAGACATTAAAACTAAATACATTCGTATAAAAAAATACAGAAAAAAATTTGAGCATCGACTGGAGTTGAAATTTAAGTTGTGGGACATGACAATTAACTCTTCTTGCCAAAAACTCTAACAGCTGGTTAACACCAAGGTAACTAAAAAGAAATTTTTCAAAAAGATTTTTTTCTGGATTTTTGGTCAGTGTAATAAGATGACGGCAAAATTCGAATTAAAAGATAACATCCAACCTTTTTTCTAAAAATGAATGAAGAACTCGACAGACTGGACAGAATCGGTGTCTTGTCGAAAATTGTGTCCAGTCATTGGGTTTCAACGACCGTCTGTGTAAAAAGAAATCAAACGAGATCCAGATTTGAGCTGATTTCTTGACGGGGCTTAATGCAGCACTCAAAGACTATGATTATTCTTTATGTAGACCGGAAAAAAAAATTTGCGAAATTAAATGGAGGGGTAAAGGTTGCGCCGGCAATTTTCCAATTTTACAGCAAGTGAGCGACTTTGACGTCAAGGTGGCATATTTACACGACATAATGATTAGTCAAAATGTAGAACAATATAAGGAACATGTTCATAAAGTCTTTTCAAGAATTCAGGTGTTCGGGTTCAAATTGAAAAATCTAAATGGGACATTTTTATGGAGAAAATTAAATACTTGTGACACATTATCGATAAAAAGTATTATGCACCAGATGCCAAATGGATTTTACAAACCAATTGCTCATGCTTAGAGAACACTTCTTTCTGCAGAAAAAATTATTTGCAAACTGAAAAGGAGTTGTTAGGCTTTATTTTTGCAGTAACGAAGTTTCACCGCCACATTCACGGTAGACACTTTGCAGAAAAACCATAAACTGTTACTGACAAGCTTCGATTCTAAAAAAAGAATTGACTGTACATACAGTGAATAGACTGTGGATATGGGGAACAGTCCTGTTAAATTATACCCTTAAAATTGAATTCCTACTGTCTAAAAATCTCCAGATAAATCCCAAGACACAGAGAACCTTTTGAAGATACTCAGACTGCATCTCTTCGAGTAGAAAGAGAATGTAAAAATACATTATGCAACACAGTAAGATAATTTCTGTAACCCTCGACCAAATCAAACAAGAAGCTCTAAACGATCAGTTTATCAGACAAACCAAAATCAAAATCTTTGAAAAGGACAGACTTCAAATATTTTTTCTTTATGCAACGAAGAACTAGTTGTCATTCCCACAAAACTAAAAAGAAGAATTCCGAAAGATTTTCTATGCGATCTATCCAGAGATTACAAGGATGAAAAGCCTTATGCACAGTTATGTATACTGGCCACACATGGATAAGGATATCAAAATATGATGAAATCCTGTAAAGGCTATGCTTTGGCAGCTTAGGCACCTGCAATCAAATATATTTCTTGGCCCAAAACGGACCGACCATGATCTCGGATTCATATAGATTCGGCCCGCTAGTCGGTTTCTACTATCTTATAGTAGTAGATAGTTTTTCTACGTGGCCTGAAGTTCTTAAATGTATAAATCCCACTACAGAAGTGACAATCAACTTCCTACACGAACTGTCATTTTATGATTTTTGTGAGATCTTCCAGATCAGTCATATCACGATTGCTCCATATCACCTAAGGTCCAATATACAGGCCGAGCTCTTCCTTGACACGCTGAAAAGAGTTCTAAAAAAGGCTATAGGCAAACCCACAGAAGAAGCTCTACAACAAGTTCTTCATGTGTGTAGAATCGCGCCCAACGCCAAATAAATAAATAAATAAATAAATAAATAAAAACAGAAATATACACATTGATGAGCACGTTAGAAAATTCTAGAAAGTCGGGGTGAAATGATTATAAAAAAAGAACAATACGTGAGTGATATTATGTACGAGGTGGAACTGAATAACTCAATATATTATTTTTTCTAATACATGCCAACACCGGAAAAATAATATTTTTCTTTAACTAAAATATTGGTGCCAAATTATGCATTATATATATATATATATATATATATATATATATATAGTCATTCGCAGACAGTTCTGTTTCGTGGTATCACAGCTCACCAGTACGGTTAGACTCCGAGTGCCCCCTAAATACGAATTTGCACGAGATACTAGATTAGCAACTAGATCCCACCCTTTTACAGTGAAACCGATAAAATGCAGCCGTAACTTCTACTCCAACAGTTTCTTTCCTCGCACTTCCCGACTGTGGAATTCTCTTCCAAACGATTGCTTCCCCGACGGCTACAATCTCCAGGAGTTTAAATGTAAGGTCAATACACACCTCCTAACACACTAACCTGCTCCCATTCTATCAAGCACTCTTCCCATCTGCCCGACCCTCATCCTCGCTATCCTTACTCATCTGTCACCTTTCTCCTGACATTCCCTATGTCTATCCACTCCTTCTCTTTACCTTCCCCTATGTAGCCCCATGCGCAATAGTGGCAGTGGAATGCCTTGCTTGGGGTGAGATGATTAAAAAAAAACCAAAAAAAAAAACCCAGGATTGAAATCCGACCGAATTGGCGTCAGTCGGCGATTCTACCTCTGAGCTACGGGCGCTCGGTAGAAAGCGGCAGACGTTTTAGCGTGTATTATACTCATATGTTTATATTATATAACCTCTACTCCCTAGCACGACGAATTTGCACAATAGTATCTGACGAAACCCTCCGTAAAATACGCCTAAAGAAACTATAAAAAACATTACAAATAAGAGGATACCTCACTCCACTAATAAACAAGGTTTTCCAACTGGCAGAAGAAATACCATTAGAATCTCTCTGAAATCCCTTCTAAAATAGCATGAAAAAGAAGAAAACATTCTAGCATATGTTTCCACACACAACAAAAACAACCCAGAATAATTTACAAAGACCAAAAAACACATCGAGTTACTTAACAAAAATGATAAAATAATGAAAATCTTAAAAACAACTAAAATAATTAAAAACAAACGCCAACCCAAAAATTTGAAAAACATTATCTTTATCAAAATTCGAGCAACACAACACAAGGGGTCAGAAAATACAGCAAGAAAGATGTGGGGTATTCAACATGAGAATAATAGGAAAACATTTCAAGTTCGAAAACACATCTACATTCGAAATAAAAACAGAGCTGCAACTCTAAGAACGTAATTTATGCTCTAAAATGCGACGAATGCGCAAAAATATACGTGGGAGTGACACAAGGTCTGAATAATAGACTAGCTCTGCACAGAAGTAACATCAAACTAGCCAATAACAGGAAATTATATGTCTCCCAACATTTCCATGAATGCAGGGATGTAAATTCAGAGTAATTCCCATCTACCAAAATGCAGATTATGACACACTCATGATGCAGGAAGAAATATTTAAAAAAATACAGGCCTTCCCTCAATAGAACAACATGAAAAACCTAAGACGTACGTACAGACACAAAAAATTCAAACGTGAAAAAAAAAGAAGCTAAATTTAGATAGTATCCCCAAAACAATAAAAAAACTACATGACCCATAGAGTAGAGTTGAATCAAAATTGCTGAAAACAATTTTGAAATATAAAAAGGAAATCAAATTTCGCAAGTCAGTAAAAAAACTTTTACGATCAACGATGACGATAGAAGAAACTTAATATGCGTTTGTGAAAAAAATAAAACAAAAAAAAAACGCATATGAACATTCTGACGAACTTACCACTAGACCTATCTATTTATAAACGATTACTTGGCCATCTGAAAAGCAAACGAATGAAGTCACAAATTTATTCGCCTGAAAAGAGTCAACTTTAAACTCGAAACACATGTAGCGACACAAATACCATTATGGACACTTAATACCTTATACGAAAAGCAAGTAATAATAATAATAATAATAGTAAAAAAAATGTACACTTTAAAAAAAAACGTTAACGGCTTCTCGCACTTTACTTCTTACAAAATTCCATCGTTGGAAAAAAAACTATTTCTGTTTTTAATATATATATATATATATATATATATATATATATATGTATATATATATATATAAATATATATATATATGTGTGT